>BRZM01000104.1:410859-524712 GCA_033238685.1 Lates japonicus
TCAGTCCCCTCAGAACAACACTGGGGTGATTAAAAAGACCTTAGAACAAATGGCGTTCCTTAAGGAATGTCTGTTCACCTTTCAAAAAGTGTGTGTGTATACATGCATGTGTGTGTGCAAAGTGCTTGGGGATCCTCTGGGCGTTTAAAAGCTGAGTACGTCCCTTGCTGTACACACACACACACACACACACACACACACACACACCTCAGTGATGCTGCACCTCAGGAGGTGAAGGATCTAATCATTTTGGCAGGAAGCTTTTAAGCTCAGTGCCAGTGTTTTATTCAGCAGACTTGCTCCCATCAGCCCTTCTGCACATCAAGACGGGGCCTGACAATAAAACAAATGCACCTAGCCACAGGAGACAAGGAGAGGAGATCCACCAGAAGAAGTTTTATTCGAAAATCACATAACCACATCAGCAATTTCTTGGCAAAGGTACATCTCATTATGAACTATATATATTTGAGGCTAACAAGTAAGAGCATTTGATTGAAATAAGTAAAATTTCACCCATTGCACTATGGCCTGTTTGGGCTGCACAGGCCACATTTGCTAGTCCTCTGTAATCGGTCAGTGTAGATCCAGTTGTCAGTTAATTAAAAACAAATTAGTAAACTTTTTCTCCAACTAATTCCAGCTGCTTTCTGTTGTTTTGCCTGATGACTGTGTCAGCTCTGTGATTCCTCATGGTGGGATCAGGAGAAACTTAAAAGCTTACAGAAACATTTGTTGAAATGCAAAATTAAAAAATACTGTGTGCTCTGTTGTGACTGTCTCCACCTCTGGGAAGTCCATTTGGCAAGACCTAAACTCAAAGTTATTGTCTGTGAGCAGAATCACTTCACTTTAACAGGATTTTTGTCTTTATGCCTTCATGACAAACCCTGAGGTAATTACCATGATTATAACTCACTGTCTGTGGCCATTTCCTATTCTACTGAAAGTTTATGTAAATGTAGCCATGCTCTAAAAATAATGATCATAGTTTCTGTCACAATTATGCACAGTTCCAACATGTGCTTTGTTAAGTGCCCATGCGGCATTATGAGGTGTCGCGTGCAGGAATATACAACATTATATAACAGCCTATCAGAGAGCACTGAAATGGCACAAATAATGCTCCAGACTACACTGCGCAGAGAGGAAACCTCATCTGTCGCTACAGAGAACAGATTTAGTTTATGCGACAGATATGCAACCTGGTTTTTCACATTAAAAGAAAGTATGATGATCCTCTCTTTTGCTGAATCATTTTCAAAACCAATATTGAAGCATAAATCTGTGACAGAGCATCTAGAAGCACAGCTCTAGTGAAGTTGTTTCATCTTGATGTTTTTGCAGTGGAAATGCCATCAAAGAGGTGGGCAATATCCAACAATCCATCTTTCATCATCACTTTAGCTGGATTTATACTTGATGCAGAAAAAGGTTAAAGGCAGTAAAGGTCAAGCTGACCTTATAGTTCATGGGGCTCTGTTTTAGGCGTCATATTTTGCCCACTTTAACTGCAATGTAAACCCTGAACACACAACTTTGAATACCCATTTTCCACCCTGAGTTGGTGGAAGCAGGCTACTTAAGGCAGCCCAGATGTCTTTTTTCCAAGCTGCATCCTCCAGCTCCTCCCGAAGCCATGTTGTAAGTACCTGGAACACCCCTTCACGGATGCGTCCAGTAGGTATTGTTTTACTTGACGCTTCCTCTGGATGGCCCTGTCCTTAGGGTTGAGGAAACGATTTATGGCGTGATACCATTTTTTCGATCACTACCTGAAACTCATGACTAGAGGTGACAGTTGGAACCAGATCAACTGGTAAACTGAGATAACCCAAAACCAAACAGTCAGTCAAGACTCCCAAGCACAACTTGAGTAATCTTGTATATGCTGTGCAGTGCAGTGAGGAGTGCTAAGACCTGTACCACTCCACAAGCACATGGCACAACACAGGAGAGCTCATCAGGAGGAGACTCAGCTGTTCATCTGCATCTGAAGGAGAAAAGATATTCCTTTGACGTCAATAATGTCCACACATTTCCCATGGCAAGGCACTGAGCATTGATTTACAATACGTTAGCATGTTAAACAGGTGCTGGTTTTTAATTTAACAGGATATAGATCACAGCACTGGTTTGTGGCTGTAAGAAGGGGTGTCCACTAATCACATGTTCACTTGATCATTTTTGGTCATTTATATCTGACCAAGTGAGACACAGTGGTTCACATTGCCACATGTGATACTGTAACAATATCAGTAATTTACTTAACAAGTTGATCTATTATCTATGCTGCTTACCCTACAATGGCCACTGAGGGGCTGGAACCAATCCCAGCTGACGTTGGGTGAGAGGCATGGTACGCCATGGATAGATCACCAGGGATGACATATAGAGACAAACAACCACTCGCACTGACTTTCACACCTACAGGCAAGTTAGAGTCACCAGTTAATTTAACCTGCATGTCTTGACTGTGGGAGGAAGCCGGAGTACCTGGAGAGAACCCACGCAGGCACAGGGAGATCATGTAAACTCCACACAGAAAGGCCTCTTGCTGTGAGGTGACAGTGCTAACCGCTGCACCACCGTGCCGCCCCTTAACTAGTTTAGAAATTGCTTGTATGTCCTCCTGGTTTGTCCTTCGGCAAGGTGCTTAAGCCTCCCACTAGGGGCACAGAGCTGTCCGCTGCAATGCCAGCAGCAGATGGGTCAATGGAGTGACTATTGCTATGGAAATGAATCTGACCTATGAGAGTGTGAATCTGATAATATCCACACACAGTTGCATTCACATACACACACACACACACACACACACACAAGTGATGTTCGGCTGCTGGCCACTGGTTGGTGCATTATTCAGCCTAAAAGCTTGTTTGGGAGAGCTCACAACGGAACTGTAATGAAAGATTGATGTGTAAAAAACAGTTTAGTTAGCCAGTGTTATGTAAAGCAATAAAGCAGCAGTTGAGATGGGCATGTAAAGGTAGAGAGGGAGAAAAGGAAAAGAGGAGAGTTGAGGGATTCACAGCACAGACACAGGACACAAGGACAAACACACCAACAAGGAGCAGGAGAAATGAAAGGGTGAGTGATGAAAAACAAGGGCAGAAAGACAGTGAATCCTAGAAAACCAGAGAGAATGAAAAAGATGGAGCAGCAAAAGCAAAGCAACGAGACAGAGAGTGTGTGAGAGAGAGGGAGTGATCTCTGATGAATTAATGAAGTTCTCCCTGAGGCACAAGCTAACATCTCCAGATGAGACACAAGTTACAACCTCTCCAGACCAAACACAAGTCAGCAGAACACAGCACATTACATCACAGAGACAAACAGCAGTCTGCAGCATAATGAAGCACAGCAATGTACAGCACAGACCAGACCAGTAGAGCACAGACCAGCACGGACCAGCAAAATAGTTTTTAATAGTACAGTACTAATGTTGCTCTGTGTTTGAGCAAGAGTTAGCTAAGGTGTAGCTGTAGCAACTTAAAGGTACTTAATATATCAATGTTGTTTGCACAGTTTGTTGCAGTGCCTCCAAGTGCCCCTAACTTTAACCTTTTTATGAATAAGAACTTTTTTTTGCCTACAACAATTATAGCTTAGTAGAACTAAGTTAAAACTAAGATAGCAGATAATCACATTCCCTATGTGGCTCACTGTTTTTAAACCTCTTGACATGTATACAGCATACTGTAAATAGAAAATATTTAGTTAGATTTTTTATACCCTTGGTCAGATGTGATAATGTGTCAGTATTATGTTTGTTCATAACTTGTTAATAAAGTCCCTCAGGGGAGAAAAAAAAACCTTAAATGATGTTTAATGATCTTTTAAAGGCCTGTGAACATGGTGATGGTGATAGCTGCTTGTGAAGAGATTCAGCGATCGTTGTGTTTACAAAACAAGAGAATAGAATACAGTCTCTGAGCGACGTCACTCATAGGACAGTCTGCACACTGTTGGAAAAGTGATGAGAATAGTCAGCAATAGTCAGAACTAGAAGTAAAACATTGCCATTTCTTTCCACCACTGGAGACAGCCCTCGGCGAGTGGCCAAGTGGTGTATGAAGTTTGATGGTGAACTTGCAACATTTGATAATGTGCAGTGTGATACGATAATGACATAACATTATTTTGATTTAAGAAATTATTAATAAATAAAGATGTTTGCTTTGATATAGAGACAAATCAAACATCAACAGAACAGACATTTTGTCAGCAATGTTAATTGTACCTTTCATTTTAATCAGTCAAATTATCCCTTGTGAAATATGTCTATTACTTAAGCAATTTTCAAGTCTCTAGAGTTTGTTTTTCAGGCTTGACTGAAGTGATCTTTAACCAGCTGCCTGAAAGGTGAGAAATCAATCTAAAGACTTGTGATGTGCTTTGGGAAATAGTTGGCATTAATGCAGTGGGTGAGTATAATGACAAAATCTCTGAAAATCACTGCTATGTTATTATGTTCTCTTTCATTTGTTTCCTTATATTCTTCACCCTCCACTTCCTAACTCCCTGTGTTCTTAAAGTCAGAGGAAATGAACTGTGTAGTCCCATTGATCCAGCAGCTTGGACATGCATGCATATGCAGAGAAAAAGGCAGCCTCCCTCACACACACACCTCTCCCCTGTGAAGAAGACAAAGTGGGAGGTATATTGTGGTGGACAGAGCCACTGACCCGCTTGTTGAGTTAATGAGCTTTTATTGACTTCAGCACCTGAAGCTGCTGCTGTAACTTATCACTGTTAGCACCCACTCCCCAGACGCACAACACACAGGGGAGCACGCACACAGAGAAAAGCAAACACACATATAATATCTGTTTGTGTATGTAAAGATCCATGGAGACGCAGGAACACACACACATCTTCAGCTCAGAGTGTGTGCAAACCTACAAAGATTCAGAAACTACGAGGAACTCAGAGACAGGGCTTTTAATATATTTCTAATATTTTGTTCTTTAGATTATAAATGTATTTATCATTTGCATCATTTTAAATCAGTTAAAATGTTAATGCTTTGTTGATACTACGGCTGTGCCCTAAATTTGTTATATAGTTCATTACATTCACTGTCTGCAATTTTACTATATCCAAATTCTGAATATTAAATTTCTAAACTATATAATGACACATACACTACTTTCTACCAATGACCAAACAATTCAATGTGTCACATTTTATAGATGCAAAAGTTGTAATGACTACTGAGTACTGGGTCAGAACGTCAACGTGATGGTCGCACTCTTCATTATAATCTCTCCTCCACCCAGACCTCCTGCATTTCTTTGTTACTTTCCAGTCAAGGTTGCCACTGCAACTGAACCAGCTGAATGTGAACCTGTTTCTGCCTCGCTGTCTGTATCACGTCCCAGCTCCCGTTCTGTAAATTTCTCCATGACTGTGTTTTGACCAACTGCTTCTTCCTAACCTGTCTACCTGCCTTGCCCCATGGGACTTGTTTGCGTGCTCTGACTGCTCTCCTGTTGCCAGTTGTAAGCCTCCTCTTTGACCAACGATTCTTAGTAAGGCCTTTTAATTGTACCTGCTCACCCTCTGTGTCTTTTGCCTGGTACATAACCATTACAGCTACTTTCACAAGTTTCATGTTTTGGAGTCTCAAACCCAAAATACAAAAGCGAAACATCTGAGTGATCTGCAGCCTTTAGATGTCCATGTTTTGAAGAAATGTTGGTATGTGACGATGTTAGTCTGACTCTAAAATAGTCTAATGCAAACACATATCTAAATTTTCTTTTGCCATATTATGTAGGTTCAAGGTCAGGAAGGAAGCAAAATCCTCTCTGTATGTACTGATTCATTATCTGACTTTGCCATTAAACTTCATGTTGAAATTTTGATTCCAATGTTTCCACTCGCAGGCACATGCAAAGTTATTCTTAACAGTCATGATACAGGATCCTGACTGGGACCAGCTGCATCAGCTCTCCTCCTTTCTAACTCTAACCCATTATTATTATTGAAAATTGTATAATATTTAAATACACCTCTCAATAAATCAGTATTTAACACTTTTTTATGTCTTTTTTTATTTTAACTGTTATGTAATGTATATATGGAATTTTTTGAATTCCTTTACCCTTTAATTCATCTAAACTAGTTACAAACTGACAAACACAAGCTCCCATGCAGTCTAATACAATCCACTACAACAGTCTTGATTTAAATCCAGGCTTTGTGACTGTTTTGTGGATACTGTGTTAAAACTGAGTAAGTTTTGTGGAACTGGACTGCATTACTCTCTAAACTGTTTTCTAATATTACACCCACCGACACTTTTCCTCAGGGGGAACAAAATATTAAAGGGATCTATCAAGAAACTGGAATCCAGTACAGCAACACAAACTCTAACCTAAAATATTCCCATAAAGATGATCAACACCCTGTCTGGCACAGTGTAGACAATAAAATGTTAAATTTGACAAAGGTAGGTCACTCACTATATATTTATAGTATATAGTGTTTCATGCAAGACCTAGCTGAAGAAGCAGCACTGACACAAGCATAAAAGTGGAAGGCAAATAACACAAGCAAAAGCACAGTCAGGTTCTTTGGCTTACATGGCAACACAAGTAACAATGTACCCCTGTTAATTGAAACAAACTACACTGTGCACCCCTGCAGTGATTCTTCTGCTTCAAATCTCCGTCTTTATCTTTACACAGCAATTTAAGTGAAGTCAGTTTCATTTATGTCAACCATCACAAATCATGTCTCAAAAGACAGCCATTCAAGAAAAGAATGATCTGTTTAAACACTGTGTGTTTCAGTGAGGATTTATTATGGATATTGCCATAGAGCTGCCAATTAGGACAGGAACAAAACTTATATCTTTCATATTATATTAAGCTTAGGATATAACACCTTTAGATTTGCTGTCATTGATATGAAGTGAAATTCAAAGCTCTCATCACATAAAGAGAATTTTGAAATGTGTGATGTAGTTAGATCTTTGGTTCTGAACCTTCACCTCTACTGTCTTTACACCATTACACTCGCACACAAACAAGAAGCCAGAGTCCTATGGAACATACACAATATGGGAATCTAATCTTCTGCTTCCTGTCCCTGGGGCTGAACGTGTTGTGTGTTGTTATGTGTCCATAAGGAACTTCATTTATACAGTAGGTGTGTATAATTTATTGTGGAAGAATCTTTGCAGATCCTTTAAAATTCTGTTACTTATTTCAGTAAATAATTAGGTCTGTTTGTGCTTGATACTGTTGTGTGATAACCTGGGGATGTGTTGATTAATGTGTTAATTTTCATCCACATCTACATTTCAGAGCACTCTGTGATGATTAGGAGTGAAACTGTGGCTGCGCCACTTTATCAGCACATTTGCATATTTGTGTGTATACAGATACAGTTCCAAATGCATATGTTATGTATGAGTAAGAGTATAAATGTCTGTAGTGATTCTTGTATTGCCCGAGTGTTACCTGCTTTGGCTGGTCGGTAGATTTCTTTGGATTCTTGTATGTACTGTATGTACTGTAACCTGACTTAATGTAACTGTATTTACAATTTTCATGTGATTAGAGCACCTTTCATATTATTGTAATGGTCCTCCTTAAGCTTTTCATGAAATCAGACCCACAGCCATTCAATGTATTTACATTCTGTGATAATCTATACATGAAGTGTATAAGTGTTATAAGTGGCGTTAGTGGCAGCGTCTGCTCAAATTGCTTTCAAGTGCACAAGGGATTGACAGGAAACGATGCAGCATGTAGCCTGGCGTTACCATTTGCAGTTTTATCTCATGGATAGCAGCTGTTAACTCTGCTGCAGCCTTGTCAGAGCTGTAGTAAGTTACTGCTAATGCTGCTTTTTCACATTAAAAGTCTTTAAGAACACTGGATTGCTTTTATGGGGAGGCAGTCAGGAAACACAATTTGTCACAGAGGTCAGCACTGAAAGTGACTGATCATTAAAAAAGCATTTACAAAATCAAACATTGGTCATTTTCTTTTTCTTTTTTTTCTTTTGTGGGTCAATGTAACAGTTTTAAATACTGCAGGGAGTCAAACTGCCACAGTTAGCTGTTATATGAAAACCTGCAGGCTGCGCACATCCATTGTACACAGCATGAAATTAAATAGTAGTTGTTATGGCCATGATGGAAAAAGGCCTTACTGACTGACCTCTTTATTGACAACTCACAGAGTGGTTGCGGCAGTCACAGGTCTGAAGCCCGTTAAACCACATCTGCTGTTCACTGACACTGAAGTAAATGTGCCCAGTGTTTTGTGTAGAATTCAGTTTTGGTGACATGAATTTACACCATTGATCAATATAAGCTGTCCCACTCCTCTTTCAGTTGCAAGACGGTTATTGTCTCAGTCGTGAGACATGAGTGGGTGGTACAAATATGTTCCCTTGAATTAGTAACTGTCCTGTTAGCAACAAAGAGTGCTCATAGTCATCACCAAACTTCCAGCATCACCTACATGTATTTCAAGACGATGCAAATGAATTTTCTGCTCCACTCTCTCTGTGGTCTGCTTTTATTTCAACTGACCCTAAAGCTAATTTTCTGCCATGCTCAGGGCGTAAGCTCCATGTATGGGATGGTGCTGGTAATCAGCAGGCTCTACTCTTATTTTGCAAATAAGTAACGACAATGGAAAGTATCCGATGAGCATTTGGGGAAAGGATGCGATTCAGGGGGACTTGGGAATCACTATTGCAATGCTTTGAAGAGCTGAGAATGTATCACATGTTGAAAAGGTTCAGGGAGGAAATGAAGAGATTCAAACATGTATGCAGGCATTTATTTCTAAAGTTCTTTATATGAAATAGAAAGGAAAAGAACTGAGAGTGAAATCCTCACAGGTTCTTAAAAGTTTAGGTTATGCAAAGGTCACAAGCTATTAAGTGTCTGCCATTGAAAAGAGCGATATGTGTCTAAACATCTGTGTGGGCTGACTACACATTGTTAACATTGTGAACGGCTCAGGCAGACATCTGAGTGTGTCTTCCTCAACCTTCACATCTTTGATGATTTGATTTAGATTTTCCCGTTGGCTTAGTTTTCTCTTACCTTTGACTGTGTCTGGTTTATCTTAACTGTCTGGTTTCTGAAAGAGGTGGCAGTTGATCGTGTTCTCCCTCTAAGCCTCAAAGTATTCAGCCCTGCAGCCACAAACCTGGGCTCTGTCCACTTCACCTCTCCCTTTATCCCGCGGACACACAGGCGTTCATGCATGCAAGCACACAAAACCAAACACACATAGCTACAAAGGGGGCAGGTGCAGATGTGCAAATGGTGTATGCTCATCTGCAGAGGCAAGCGCATCTTTTTTTAATGCTCGAGTCAGTTCACATCCTCACAGGTTGTGCACATTTATTCTAACAACTTCCTCTCTCATCTGTGGCAGGATGCAGACAAACAAAAAAAGTACTTCAAAACAATTCAACTTGTAATTAGAAGGAAGATGAAAAATCACTGCTGCTAAATGCAAATCAGCAATATAAATCATGTTAAAAGAGCAGTTTAGTGTTTGGGAAACATGGCTTCTTTGCTTTCTTTTAAAGAAAGCATTAAGTATGGAGCCAGAGCCTAGCTTAGCATAAATTCTGAAAGCTGGAGGAAACCATCAGTAAGGCTGAAGAACACACCTTTGAACACCTTTTAAAGGTTACTATTTTACATGCTGTATCTCATTTGTGTGGTATAATCTGTACATGTTAATGACCCTCAGACAAAGCCAGACTGTTTTCCCTTGCTTGCAGTCAAGTTTCAGTGATGTTAATACATTTGATGAAATCACTGAACACTCAACAATACAATGCTAAGTGCATGAAGGCCTAAGTATTTAATAATAAAGCCTGTGTTTGAAGGTTATAGGTTGTGCTCATGCCCTTTTCAATGTTTGAGCAACAGATGTTCTCTAATTAGAAACCAGAGGATTTCTTTTTGTCAAATATTTTACTCAGATGAAGGTCTAGTGACAGAAAGCTTGGCTTTATAATTAAATACTTGCAGTGGACCTTACAGCGTACAGCTTTCTGTGCTCCAAATCTCTAAGAGGTAATTAATTCTTGCCTTAACTGCAGAAGCACTGACCACAAAAAATGCAAAAAGCTTTTAAAATAGCAAACAGATGGTCTTTAAAGCTGCACAAATCAATATTTGTTGGTTTGATTACATATGCACAGTGACTGGCCAATGAGCCCAGTCACAAACACATTCTCATGTGCACCCCAAATGACAGGCACACAGAGAGGCTCAGGAAAGAGACAACTGGGTCCAGTAAAAACCAATGCTGTGGTCCACCAGTATGCCTGATGACCAGTATACCACTAGGTGTGTCTGTCACAGAGGAAGTACCTATGTTACTGACTGTCTGGCTGGCTAGCTAAGGGTGCTAAGTAACATTAGCCTGTAGTTGGAAATGTTAAGCGTTGAACATCACTCTCTGCACAGTGAGAGTAAAGAACACAGATCTCAAACCTGGTGTCTTCCTGTGGTGCTTTCACAACCCACAGATGTCACTGGTGAGCTTTCCAACCACCACATCTATGTTTCAAACCAAGACATACCTTATGCTTACACTGGGCTTGCAATACACTAGTGGAAACCCTGTGCATTATTACTGACCATTTTCGAAGCATAAGTTCAGAAATCATATTTACAACTGGTTGAAAGTGAATGGGTGTATGTGATTACAATGTAATGTGAAATATGGTACATGATTCTACAGCTCTATTCAGCACTACATTGTTTTAGGGTTGGGAGAATCCAAAGAATATTGTTTTGTATACTCTGAGCATGTAAATAAATAACTGTTTTCTGACACGTAGCCATAGCAACTTGCTAATGACCAAAATAATCAATTGATGCAGCTTTAAAGCCACAGCAATATACTGCACTTTATAGTGAGCACAGCATGCACTAGTGAACTGCAGCAGTTACACACAGGCTCTTTTTGCAGCAGCAGCTGACTATAGTATTGCTGGGTAATACTCTGCCCATCAGGGATAAGATGAGAACATTATCAATCTAAAGATGCTACATAATGTGGACATTTATTACACTAATAGGCTTTATTACATTTTCTGTCCATTTAGAGAGATGCCTGATTATATTTTGACTAATGACAACATCATCAGTTGCCCATGCCCCCTTGTCTCTGTTTACACTGCTAATGTACTCACATCTAAGACGTCTGCCCCTGAACCAGTGTGGGAAACAGATTCCCACCTCATTCGTCCTTCACAGAAATGCAGGTTTTCTGTGTACACTGTGTCTCCTTCTTCCATTTCTGTCTCTCTGTTTCTCTCTGGTGGGTTTTATTCAAAGTTTCTAGAGTTGGAGCTTTTGCAGGATCTTTTTTGTTGGCTTCAGATCATATTAAATTGAATTGTCCAGAGGTTCTGGTCAGTGATCCATGATGGTCCGCCTTTTTCTGACAGGTTTGATAAATACAGGTCCTGATCTCTCTCTGTGTCTCTATTCCTCCTGCCTCCTCCTTCTCTCCATCTTATTTTCTCTGTCCTCTCTCTCTACACTTGTCCTCTGCCTCGCACACTCACCTCCATAACACCTCTCTTACTTCTCTCTTGAATTGTGTTTCTGTAAACTACATTGCAGTTTTTCACTTTTCTCACTTTCTCTCACATCTTTCAGACTGAAAGCCAACACTCTCTGCTCTCCTTCCCTATAGAATTATATGTGAATGTGTGTGGAGGCAGACTAAAATACAAGATCTCTACTGACCTTGGACACCAATTGTTCTCCTTCTTGCCAAGAACCTCCCTATATGCCTGTACTGTATGCTCTCTGTACACACTGCAGGGTGAAAAGTGCATGTGTGTGTTTGGAGAGAAAGGGTTTTGGGGAACAAATCAACACTCATCACACACACACACAATGTGCATATGCCTATCAATAACTACATCAAACACTTGCACATTAATTTAAACTTCATTTTAGGAGGTACGTGCCAACGTACACACACACACACACACACACACACACACACAGTGAGAACAGGAGATGAATGCAATTAGAGTGATTACAACAGAGGACAGTGACTCCTTAATACAGTATATACCCAGATATATGTGTGTGTGTGCAGCGACACAGCATCTCTACAATTTCTATGTGTGTGTATCTGTGTGTGTGTGTGTATGAATATTCATGCTCAGTGTAGTTTGGGGATAAGCAGAAGAGAGTCATGCTCTACTGGTACTTCATTACTTGGTATTTGTTAGAGGACATACACACACACACACACACACACACACACACACACACACACCCCTAATGAATAGACAGAAGGATAAGTGACTATGCACACATTTACACACTCTTAAATCTTTCACGAGCATTTAAACCGTCCATGGACAAAATTGACACCAACAAACACAGTGAACACATACACAACAACGGGAACACACAAGCAGATACACCCACACACAAACACATGGACACATTTTTTTTGTATCTGCACCTTCTCCTTGATCCCCTCCAGGGTGACTGTTTGTGTGTACATGTAGGCAAAGGGTGACAGTTTGTTTGTGTGCACATGCATGTACATTCTGAAAGCATTGGATTAAGGCCTTTAAAACAAGCTTTGTGTGGTGTGTGTGTGTGTGTGTGTGTGTGTGTGTGGAGCCATTATGTTCCCCACCAAGCGTGACTGCATATTGGTTACTGACTGAAAGTAACACACATACAGTGAAATGGTAGAAGAGATGGTAGGAAGGAGGGACTTCATAATAGACAGCAGGTACTGGAAAATTAGAAAAAGTCCAAGTCACTTTGCTAAATGTTTGAATTGGGAATGGCAGACTATGCCACTACCAAAAAAAAACAAAAAAAACAAGACAAAGTGAAAGAAAACAAACAAACTCCTGAATTGAGAAAAAATTACTGAATATAAATACATTAATTGACTGCAGCAGAAAAACTTTAGTGTATTTAAGGCGAGGCAAACTCTCCTACCTTTTAAGCATCCTTGTTGTCATGCAAAGACACTGTAGGAGGAAATTATCGAAAATCTTTGGCATAGATGCATAAATTGTAAATTTCTACTTGTGGGACCATAAAGATTATCGATCTTATCGTATCACATATTAGCTAAATATCCAGTTTAGACTGCAATATCAGCATGATTTCGATCACTGTTTGGTGACAGTTTTGTTGATTGAAAGGTTCGACCGAGTTCGCAGTCCATCACAAAGAGAGCAGCCACCGTGCGATGATGGCGTACGCTCACCACACATCATCCGCCCAGCCAGCAGCGAGCACATACAAAGCTCACGAACCGTGTGTGTGTCAGAGGGTGGCTACGTTGTCAACTGTACGTTATTCACAAAAAGAGCAAAATGACCAGAGGCAACAACGCAAAACCGTGCAGAAGACGGGAGCAGTGGTCAGCCAGCAGCAGGTAAACAACCAGGCAGCGATCTTCCATCGACCGTTACTGGTTCGGTGCCGCAACACATCCACCCGCACATGGTCAGGTTCGCACCGAACATCACAGTCTGCAGCCGCACCGATCGCACCACTGTACTCGGGTCATCACCTGTCTCCTCAAACACAAGAATGATCAGATACCCATGTGTCTTCAAAGAAAGAATGAAAGGCAACATGTTGGTCAACGATTATGAGGGTCGAGGTCAGGAGCATGGAGCTTGTCTCGCCCTTCGACAGAGCCCAGAGAGAATTTCAGCTCAATGGCGGCATATGCGCGATGGTCGTTGCACAGAATACGGTTGCTTATTATTGAATGGCGATAGTTTGCCACTAGCAGAAACTGGCTGATTAGCCACGTTGTGGTTTTGTAGTTCCCTGGCAGCGTTTTCACCACGTTACGAACACGCAGTTGCGTTGTGGAAACGGGATATAAAATACCACGTTCATTGGAGCTCAATGGCAGCTCCGTACCACCCTGTGTTTTGTAGTCTTCAGTACTCACCGCTGAAGTCTCCAAATGCGACTTTGCCAAACATTTCTCTTTAACACCGCAGTTGCAGTCACCAACGTTGTACCCTGTCGTCGGTTGAAGAAGCGTCGATAGGTTCCGCATTCATTTTTCAGTGATTATTTTATAAGATAAGATACAGCTGGCTAAGACAGCGATACCCCTGAGACAGGCCCACCATGACCAAGATTTTTAAAGATACTCTCATAGGGTTTTACGACAATTGCGATGCTTGTTGTGGAGAGTTTAGATTACGGCAACAGCTTTTTTTTCGTTGCAGTCACCATCGCACGAGTTCAGTACTTTTCTCATCTCGAGTTTGTTTGTTTTCTTCACTTGTCTTCAGTTTTTGGGCAGATAGTTCGTCATCTTCAATTGAGCTCAGTTAAAGATTCTGATCTCTTCATTCCTTCCAGTATTCCGCGAAGTTCCTCCTTTCCTGGCTCTGTCCTTTCTTTCTTACCTACTTCACCGCACATTGCTACTGACCGAAAGCAACACACATACAGTGAAACAGTAGAAGAGATGGTAGAAGAGTGGACCCATAATAGACAGCAGGTACTGGAAAAATTAGAAAAGTCCAATACTTTGCTAAATGTTTGAATTGGGAAATGAGACTATGCCACCATCAAAAAAAACAAAAAACAAGGACAAAGTGAAAGAAAACAAACAAACTCCTGAATTGAGAAAAAATTACTGAATATAAATACATTAATTGACTGCAGCAGAAAAAACTTTAGTGTATTTGCCATGAGTGCAAACTCTCCCTACCTTTAAGCATCCCTTAGTTGTCATGCAAAGATACTGTAGGAGGAAATTATCTTTAAAATCTTGGCATTAGATGCATAAATTGTAAATTTCCCCATTGTGGGACTAATAAAGGATTATCGTATCTTATCGTATCTTATCTTATCTTATAAAAAATAATCACTGAAAATGAATGCAGAATTTCTCTCTATCAACCTTCTTTGTGGCAGCAGGGTTATTCTGGCAGTCTTGGTGGCTCTGCAGCTCCTCCTGCAGTGAGCAAAAGAGGGATTTAGGTGATGTTGAATATAAAGCAACAAAGTCTGCATTTGGAGGAGGCTGTGGTGGGTACTGGTTCCACAAAACACAAGATTTTGACACGGAAGACTGCCATTTGAAACCAATGGGCATTGTTGTTTTTTATATCCATGACCATTCCACAACCTTAACTGCGTGTTTATTATTGTTAACGTGATGAAGACGCTTCTCTAACCTTAGGGAACCACAAAACCACAACATGAAGCTAATCAAGTAGTTTTTCTGCCTAAACCTAAGCAAACTATCACCATTCAATAATAAGCTTAACCACGTATTTGTTATTGTAACCATGATGACAAAAGTCCAGTGCACCTGCTGCCATTGGAGCGCTATTTAGGAAATTCTCCTCTGGGTCATATGAGAGGGTAGGGACAAAAAACCCATATATGCAAGCCTTCATTCCACCAAAAACATCATTGTTAACTATGTTTGTTTTCTACTTGCTTTTTCATTCTTCTTGTCTTTGAAGACACATAGGTTATCTGATCATTCTTGTGTTTTGAAAGGAGACGGAAGTGATTGGCCAAAGGTACAGGTACAGGTGCAGTCAGTGCAGCTGCAGACTGTGATGTTTCGAATTTTGAGAGGCACCCACAATTCTCACATAATTGCTGAGATTAATGGATGTGTGTATTTGCCTGGCACAAGAACCAAGCTGTGGCCCTAGGAGGTCAGGTCATGGAGGAGATCCAGCTCACCTGGACTGACTGCCTGCCTGCTCTGTGGAAGCTGTGGCCACTTCTTCTCCCCTGTCTTCTACCTTTTTTGGTTTTGTTGCATTTGTTGCCTCTAATTCATTTTCTCTTTTTTTGTAAAATAAACATATTTTTAGTTGATACTTGTGTGCTCCACCCCTCCCAACACACACACACACACACACACACACACACACACACACACAGTTGTTCTAAGTTATACCAGTGAGAACTGTATGGTGTTATAAAACCCTGCTTTGACTGGACGGATGAGTGTATTAGTTGGGTTGAAACATGCCACACAACCATCAGCATCCTTTTCTACAGTTCAAGCCTCCTCTTTTGTATTGAGATACATGGGCTGTGAAGACTCAGTCAGACCTGCTTTCAGTCCAACAAAACTGTCTCATACTTATCACCAAACAGGATGTGATGGAGGTGATCAGGTCATGCTGAGCAGAGTAATGTTGCAGTCTAGAGTTTGGATGTGTACAGCTGGACGAGACGCCATGATGGGCTAACTGTATAATGACCTCTCCATTTTCAAGCGCAAGATGCAACAATATAACACTGCTTCTGTTAGCTAACTGTGCAAATTTGCAGGTCACATTTTAACAAAGGTGAATGCAGCTCAGACAGACAGCAGACACATATTCCTAAATTTGTCCTTCACATGGGCTTCAGTGGAAATGAATGAGTGAATGAGAGGAGGAGCAAATATAACAGTCCCCTTATTTCATCTATGCATAGCAATCATTACATTACTGTGTTTCCTCACGTGAGATCCTATGTCAATCAAACAGTGTGGCCCATGAGATATGTATATCTTGTCCCAAGAGAACTCTTAAGATCCTTCTATTAAAAAGAAAATCCTGGAAATTAAGTGGCTTTGCTTTGATTTGAAACATATGAGGATTCTCGCTATCAGATTTATCAATATTTGTGAATCCCTGATGAGAAGGAAAGAAGGAGGATGGAGGGGAGGGGAAAAAAGGGTAGGAGGACATGATGAAAGAAGCAGAAGCAGAGAGATGAGAGACAGCAACTTTAAAATAAAAAAAGAAGAGGAGTGATGGAGGGATGACGGAGAGAAAAAATGACTGCAGAGACATGAGAAGTAAGAGAAACGAGCAGGTTTGAGGTTTGCTGGAAGTAAGGAAGGAAAAAAGAGGGGGATGAAGGAAGACGGAGGAAGAGGGGAAGGAAGGATAGAAAAAGTGTGTTGGGCACAGCTGTGTGCGTGCGTGTGTGTGTGTGTTCAGCTGTAGTGATCTTTGTCAGTTGGAAAAGAAAGGAGGGACAAAGAAGGAGTGGAAGCGCAGGCAATTTTCCATGAGACTTTAAAACCTATTTTAATGAGGAATCTTCCACTTCATGTCTGTGCTGCACTTTAAAAAAAAACACCTAGAAAAAGCTGCAGTTGACCCACTGAGAGCGAACTTAGAGAGAGAGAGGGAGGTTAGGAAGTGTTTCCCGAGGAGAACAATTAAAAGCCAAATATAATCTCCCTCTCGCCTATGGACTGCTTTTAATGTGATTATTGGGGCGCTGATGACGCTGAGGAGACCTGCACCCAGGGGAAACCTCTCCCTCTCTCTGGCCCTGATACTCGCAGCTTTATGAGCAGAGACTGAGGAGACACAGTTAACTGATAACACAAATGGAGAGAAGAGGAGGACAGATGTGGTATGAGGCTCCCTGTCTTCTAACAATAAATGCAGTATTTTCAGTACCACAGATGTTTTTTTTATTTTTTTATTTTAAGGTGTAGTAAGGGAGCAGTTCAAAGAGTTCTCTTTTTTTGTTCCCATTTAAACCAATGAGATATATGGCGCTGATGACTGAGCTTTAGAAGTCAAACTGGCAGTCAAATTTTCTTACCTTTGGACCGAGCTGGGCAAGCTGTTTCCAGTCTTATGTTAAGCTGAGCTAACTGGCTGCTGGCTGTATGATTATTTAGAGTACAGATAACAGAGTAATATAAATCTTATCATCCAACTCTCAGCAAGAAAGTGAAAAGACGTCAAAATGTACCTTCAACTGGTTTTGATCACAACAGGGAATTGTTTTTACAGTGTTTAGTTTATAAACTTAAAGTGACTGATTTTACACATAAAGTGAAATTTACTTGTCTGTCTGAAAAAACAGCTGTAAAAAAAAAAAAAAGCTTTCTAAAGTCCGAGAAAATAACCCTGATCATAGTGGTCATAGTGATGTCATCAGGGTTATCCCAGCTTGGTCATGGAGATCACAGAAAGCCTGCTTTACAAACTGTGGGTGTCAGGTTTGAGAGACTCCGGCAATTGCCTGGTAGGGATGTTCTAATTAGTAACTAGCAATGGATTTAGTTAAGAATTGTGGGAATTGTAGGATCCAGCCAATTTGGAGCTTGACCCACATAGAAATGCACAGAAATTCACCACTCTTGATGTGTCTGTTGTGAGTCCCGTACCTTCACGGGGATGTAAACTGCTATAAAATTGATATATATAAAATTGCTGGAGTAACTCTAATTTGACACTCTTTACCCTCCTAACAATATCTTGAGATTGTGATTCTCATACTGCTGAGGTGGTAGTTTTTGTATTTGGTATTCATTTTGAGATTGTAGACGAGGAGATGACAATTTTTGCACAGTAGGTTCAGTGACATCTTGTAAAACAAAATTTCTGCAGCACTTTAAAAGAGGAATTGTCTGTGTATACTGCCAGCCTTAGCCAGAACAAGAGAGAAAAGGCACAGGGATCATTCTGCTTGTTTACCTCTTATGCTAACACGTGCATAGTATTTATTTTAAAGAGAGTAAGCCTCATGACAAAACTTTTCAGAACACTGCATATATATTGTGTAGTTTCAGTAACAGTTCATGTTAATATTTTGTGACATTTTGAATTCTGGTGTTCTTGATGCAGTCTATCACATTTAGCCAGTAACATTTTAAAAGTGTTTTAAGATCCACATAAAACGAGTTGGAAAGAAGGCTTCACAGATGGGTCCATGGTAACACTTACCTTGATGCAGAAAAATAAAATTTTATCTGCTCAATATTTGCACCAGTTTAGGCACAAAAATCGCATACAGTACATTCATCTACTAGTATTTTAACCACACTATATCACCATTAGCTCAGCAAACACCCTGGACTAAGATGATAAATATGGCAAATGTTAATTCATTATCTATATGGCTTATCCGTTAAGGGTCGCAGGGTGGCTGGAACCTATCCCAGCTGAGATTGGGTGAGAGGCAGGATATACTCTGTACAGATCGCCAGTCCATCGCAGGGACAATATACTGTATATAGACAAACAACCATTCACATTCACATTCACAACTACAGGCAATTTAGAGTCACCAGTTAACCTAACCTAGCCATGTCTTTGGACTGTGGGAGGAAGCCGGAGTACTCGGCCAGAGAACCCAGGGAGAACATGCAAACTACACACAGAAAAGCCCTGGGTGTACCGGGGCTCGAACCCAGAATCTTATTGCTGTGAGGTGACAGTGCTAACCCCTGCATCACCGTGCCGCATGTTAAACATTATACCTGCTAAATATCAGCAATGTTAACATTGTCACTGGGAGCACATTAGCATGGTGATGTTAGCATCTAGCTTAAAGCACGGCTATGTCCCCTCTAAGTATAGCCTCACAGAGTTGCTAACCTTTTTCACAGCAGGCATTTTGACTTGTCATAGTATGAAAAGCATAGATGTTACTAATAATATTAACAATGGTGTCTGGGTAAGCCATGACAGTGAGCCAGTGTGTACAATACCAGGACTATGAAACTGAAGCAGCTAAATGGAATTCAGCCCTTATTAATTGTATTATTTACATCTGCGCTTTTCCTATCATGGCAAGTCAGACTGTCTTCCATAAACAGGCCTATTGATTTATATTTACAGCATTTTGGTCACAATGTAATAAGGATGTAATTTCCTTACTTACATCTAGACACATTACCACAGCCCTCTTGGTGCTGCTGGGTTAAGCTTACCTAACTTGAAATGCATTCCAATCCAGCATAGCTGCCATTGCAAGGTTAAGTTTTTTTTTTTTTCTCACTTCTCTTCTCTACAAAATTATTAACATTTGCAAAATGTTGTATAAATGCTGTGAGATGCCTCTCACAGGACTGAGCACAGACCTACAAGATAGAATGAGACTTTTTACACAGGTGTACTCTTGTAGGAGCTGTGTGTTGTGCAGATCCACTGGCCCATAAATACTGTGCAGGTTAAATAAGAAAACGATCCTAATCATAGGCTATCATTGCTCTTAGCCAATAGCTGTGTCCGTTTCAGTATCTTTCAAAGAACAAGCAATCAGGGTTTTTATATATATATATTTTTATATTAAGATATTTTCAGTATTTAAAAAATAAAATGACTCAACCTTGAAGTGCTCCATTGCATTCAGGTACCGTTGTGGAAACATCCGACCTGATGTAATTATTAATTTGTTGTCTGTCTGAGTCAAAGGTGACAGGAAACGCTGCTCATGGACACACCAACCGCACACATCAGCGTACACTCACAAATACACACACAGTCTGACAGGAACAAAGAAAGCTTCACACAGAAATAGTTTCACACATTAATACATGATGAGCCTGTTCTTTTCCTGTGTCAGTAACATGACTGAGTTGAGGGACAGAGTGAGTGAATGAGGCGATGACAGACAGCGGCAGCAGCAGAGCAGTGTTTCCCGCTCAGGTTCAGATGCGGGGCTGAATGGAGTCCCCAGAGACTCCGCTGAGCCGAGGAGGTGGACAGATGCGATTCATTCATCATTTATCTCCATCGGTGGGACTTTTTTCTCTCTCCCCTCACGGTGTCACACTCCCATGGGACCCCTATCCCACCCACCCCCTCATCATCAATGCTCTGACATCAGCAGCAGCAACATGGGATGATGATCAGTGACAGTAATGATGATTTTTTTTTTTTTTTTATCATACATTGTCCTTTAAAGTGGTTGTAGATGTGGTGTCAGATGATAAAAACACTTCGACTCAACGCCAATGTAATTCAGTATTATTTTTCATTTAAAGGTCCATTCCACCAATTTTACACATCAAGTTCAGTTTACTGGCCGTGAAGAGAACTATGCAGTCTGTGAAAACTGCTGCCTAATGATGTCAGCATGATGTCATCTGGGTTACCCCAGCTTGAGTTTAGAGACTACACATATTTGATACAAACTGCAGGTGTAGAGCTTGGAGGATGTTTGCATTTACAAGGGATGGGTGTCAAAAGAAAGGTGCGATCAAATTGCATCCATTGTTTTTGGAGCCCTACCCATACTATGGATTCAGTGTCAGGATTTCTCAAGCTCTGCTGTTTTTATTCTTAACTCAACTTTAATGCAAATGCAACACTAAACTGCTGGAACACCCCTTTAATTTAACATCCCTCAGTTAAATAAACTTGTAAATTTCATCACAAAGGATTCACTTGCAGGCAGGTAGAAATCAGCCTATTATATATCAGTCTATTGAACATGAATGAATCGACATTGTTGCTCTGTTGTTTCAGTGTTACTGAGTTAAGGTATGAAACGTGTGTCTGTGTGTGTGTGTGTGTGGGGGGGGGGGTCTACTTCAGCTGTTAATCAGCAGCTGTTCGCTGTGTGTAACAGAGCTGAAGAGATACGGTCACTCAATAAAAATCACGACGACAGTTTGCGTAACGACCCTGTATCCACCTTTGGGAGCCACACACGGCAACACTGCTGCATTCACAACCTTTCTGGCTTTGCTTTTTTTTTTTTAATGAGCTCTCCCTGATCGGATCGCTCATTCCGTAGGAGCACATGTTCCGCTGGATGCTGGGTATAGATGTGGAAAGATACGGGACCCCTCAACTTGCCGTGCACAGAGATGCAGGGCAGACTCAGGGCTATAAGACTGCGAGTCGCCGAGTACAGCAGCTGATCATCAACACATAGAAATGAGTCATTTCAAAGCAGCGCTGAGTCCAGATCTGCATCAGTGTCAACCGTGTTACGCGCAGTCACTCGCAGCACAGAACTGCAGTGGAAGTTGCGCTTTTCTCAGACACACAAGTTTCAACAGAATTTTCGCAGAATATTTTTCAGTACTTACTCAGAAGCAGAGCAACAGGCAGGAAGAGGAGACACGCAGAGTTCATCAGAGATGCCATGGTGACCCGACAATCTGTCCTGCGACCTTTTCGAGTTTCGGGTTTGCACCGGAATTCCAAAGTTTTGTTTGTTTGTTTTAAAGCGGCAGTCCAATGTCCCGCTCCTCGGCGCTGGTCAGTGTTTCCCTCCTGTCCTTGGTGCAGCTCTGTGCTCCAGTGTTAAAGCATCCACAGTGCGCTCCCCTCCGCTGAAGGGGAGGGCGCGTCCGAGCCGAGGAGGGGGAGGAGGAGGGGGAGGAGGAAGGTCTACAGCATCCCAGAGAGTCCCAGATGAGCTGCACAGGAGCAAGGTCTGGTCTGGGTGGACGTGTAGCTACTGGAAGATTTTTAGGGATCTTAAGTATTCAGCATATGAGCAGTTTGAAATGACTGGTGAGGCTGGGAAAAAGGAAAAACTTAGATCTTACATGCAAGTCTTTTTTTTTTTTTTTTGACTTTCTTGGACGTCAAACAGTGCAACAAATGGATCCAGAAGTGCAACAGTCCCCAGATACACTGTCTTTTTGTAAAGGGTCACAAGCCAAAAAGATTGAAAAGCATTTCTTTAATCTGTAACAGTACGTTGTTTTAGAAACCTGTCAATTTACGTCAAATTTGAATCTGAAAAAGTAACTAGAGCTGTAAAAATAAATGAAGCGGAGTGACATAAAATAGAAATACTCAAGTACCTCAAAATTGTGCAAGAAAAGTCTGTTGCGTTAAGTTTAAATAGACTGTCTGCCTCTAAATCTGCAGTAGGGAGCAGCTTACTTCGATACACATCTGTTTTCTGGAAGCACAGAACAACATACAAATGAAGACACAATAAACTGAACAAGTCTTTCTTTTTTTATTCCAAAATGTTTGGGGTAAATGAAACTGTAAAAGATACAACATAATCAACCAAGCAGAGGGAAATGAACACAATGGAGAGAGAGAGAGAAAAAAAAAGTAAAAGACACAGCTCTCACTCAGGCTGAAGCAGGACTCGGCCTGTCTGCCGCTGAAAGGTGAAGGTGGTAGTAGTCAAAATATAACATCTCTGTTCCATACACGAGCTTCAACTATCTGTCCAAGTCAACTGTCTTGAGTCAAATGTTTGCAAACAAAACATACAGGTTCTCCTCTGCCGTGCTGTCTGAGCCTTACATCAGATCCAACCACACGTTTAATGAAATAAATGCTTGTAAGAGTTATGGTATGGAACTGTTGTGGGATAATCCTGAACATTACGAGTTGTCTAAAGGCCCAAATGGGATCAAATGTCCAAAACAGATAAAATACAATAAGGCACTTGCTAGACAAATCCAACTCAACAGATGCTAAACACAGAGGTCAAATTAACATAACTTTTATTTTACAATCAGCAGAAGTGTGGCTACCCTGTGATTAAACAATATGTATAAATGGGCTGTACACAAATGATCACACACTCTTAACACACTTGAAAGATGAGTAAACAGTGCATTTACAAACTAAAGGCAGGCTTTTCAATGTTTGGTAAAACTGATACTGTAAGAGCAGGAATGATCTCTGAATTCAAAACTTACATGATAAGCAGGGTGACTATCTGCAGTCCAACTAAGTGCTGCCTCCTAGAGTCTGTGAGAAGTAACTGCACATTAAGTTTAACAAACATTTGGAATATTCTGATAAAACAACATCAGCACTAGCAATGTTTAGGAAGTGTTTTATTATCTTTTATAACTAGTTTGACAACTCTTAAAGCAAGATTACAAGTCTTACAAATACTAAATGTTTTTTTTTTTTAAAAGGGACTGAATGAAGAAAAAATGTCTTGAGGAGCAGTCTGATCATTTTACAGGACAGAGCACATGGACGGCTGCCAACCTTGATGTTGGGCTCCAAGCATTTCGGATTTTAAAGGGGGATTCTTTTCAGCCTGGAGGACCTTTGCAAATATTTTTTAGATTTCAAAAATGTTTTTTGTTATTTCTCATCCTTTAGTCTTATTTTAATCCTTCAGAAACCCTCATCAGAGTGATCTGTGAAAACAAGGTCAGATGGAAAAGGTATAATGAGATAAGCTTTCCATCCTCAATACTTATACCACAGAAGGTGTCGTTAACGTTCAGTAAAGCAGTTCAACATTTTGATTCTCAATGAGACTGATCTGACCAGGCAAGGCTGTCATCTCCAGCCTAATAAGAAATAACTGAAAGGAAACATGCCACCAACAAAATTGGCTTTGGATGTTACATACTTTTGGTTGCTGGGATTATCTTGGTTCTATAAGAAAACTGAACTCAGGACTGTGTATTCCTGCAGCCACTGAATTCCAAGTTAACTCTAGCAAGGATGCTGGTCTGTATTGAAGAAAAAAAAAACGTGTCCAGGCCTGCTGTTTGCTCCTAAGGCCGAGATACAAGGCGACATTTTGAGGCGAAACATTCCTTCTTTTAACCAACCTTCGTTCTTTCTGCTTAGAAGTCGCCCCTGCATCACATCCTGTCCTGTATCCCAAAACTCAACATGCCAGACTGACAGGTCAGAGGAACACAGCAGAACACAAAAAATGGCCATGTTTGTTCTTGTGAGCCACTCAGCTGAACATTTGTTGAGCGTTGCACATTTGCGTGACGAAACATCAAAGGAGTGTCAGGTATGGTGTGTCTGGGAGACAGGGACACCGGAATTATCAGGCGCTCTGGCTGTTGTTGAGTCTTTTGCTTCTTGATAGGGATAAAAGGATAAGTGACAACCAGAGTGCCCCTTTGGGGTGCAGGGCAGAAATGAAGATCTGGAAGAGTCTACAGTGAACGTAAAGAGTCTCTTTAACAGAAATCAACAACAATCTTTCCATCCAGACCATTACTGTCTTGCATTGAAGGTATGAAAAATAATGAAAAACAAAATCAAGAGTAACAAAAAACAGTCTGCTTCCTAACTTAACACTTCACTGGTGCAGTTAGAGGAGGAGGAATGCCCTGGGGAAGAAAAAGCTGGATTTAGGGGTATAAGGAGGGACAGATGGACTGGAGGGGACTCTCTCTCTCCCATCTCCAACCAGCAACATGTTTCATGCTCAAACAAACTGCTTAAAGTGAGATGAAGTAGTCCTTGTTGCTTTCTGCAGACTCATGACAAAACTGGACTCATGATCTGTATCTGTGAGGAAACTGACTCCTCTGCACCAGACTTTAAATGAAGGACTAGTGGTTGACAAGACCCTGCAGCATCATCATCAGGCGCCGTGCCCTCTTGCTGAGCGGGCTGTGGGGATCCTGCTGCAGGAAGGCAAAGAGCTTGGGTCTGACCTGGGTCAACACGGAGGACATGTGGTCTCGTGTCAGCGGATCACCGTGGTCCAGGTTCATCACTGCATCCTCCAGATAACTGCACAGGGACACAGAGGGAGAGAAATGTTAGATAACAAAGACAAAAGAAAAGTGAGAGCTCCAGCCAGACAGGTAACATCTACTGTATGATCAGGAGAAACTTTCTTAAAAGAATTAGCAAAGAGATAGAGGCAGGCTCAAGACAAAGACAGGATGATGAAAAGTTAACTTGGCGCATTTTTGTTCTACATGGAGAAAATAACATGAAAAAATATCCACGTGCATATTATGAAACTCCAAATCACAGCCTCCCATCACTCAGATATAAAAGCAGTATAACTTGTGTGCCCTTTGTGTTTTGACCCGTGGAGCGACTGCAGGGGACACAGACAAAATTCTATCACCATCTCAACTATCTTTCGCAGGTTGAATGTCAGGCACTGTCCTTGATCACCTTCCTGGCTGCCAGCCAATTGTGTGAATGTGTATCTTGTGTCTTCAGTCAAATATCACAGCAGAAATTGAGTCTTGCATGTTCTCACCTGCGTCCTGTCCTCTCACTCAGACTACACTACATTTAACTACTCAATTAATTGTTTTAGTCAGACATTTGGTGCTTCGACTGTCCAGACTGTGCTCTATTTCTGTTCTGCTCTCCCACCCTCTGTGTCTTTACCGTTTCTATAACCATTCATCTTCGTGTCAGCTGCACTACCCAATCCCAGTCTAGCCATTAGAACTGTTCCCACATAACATTGCCAACACACTCTTCAAAGGGACATTTAATGTCACTGCACATAACACCACAGATATTAGATATGTCTTTCTACAGTTCTACACGTCACATTATTCTCGTGAACGGTTAATGGCTAAGAAATCACACCTTCTCAAGTTTTCACAATGCTAGCAGTGCTTTTGTTTCTCATTGGGTTTGTCTTAAATGCAAAATTCAGATGCAAAGTCTTACAGCTCGATGTTATTTGTCGTTTGATGTGAACAGATATTTGGGAATACATACACTAACCATCTACGGCATATACTGTACAAGTGTTGTATTTTTATCTCAATATCAACTGACTTCTACTTACTCATGACAGCCTGGAGTTTTCCTGTATGTCTTAAATAAAATCACACATTAACAAAGGCAAACATGACAGGCTGAGTTTTGTGATTTATCCTTTTTTTGATTCTTTCTACTGAACTCCCTTCCCCCACAATCATCCAACCATGACTGTATCTGTTCTAATAATGCCTCAGACTGAACCACACCCTACTGCCCTCATCTTCCTCTCCAGATGGCACACAGTGGCACCAGAGGGCTGTATTAACAGCAGCAGGCATCTGCAATGTAAACGCAGCTCCAGACATGTGCTGTAAAGGGACTCTGATAGAGAAGGAGATTATCTGGGGGAGAAAAGAACAAGAGGAGGTGGATGCAAGGATTCAGAAGAGAAAAGGACATAAAGTTAGTGGGGTGGGGGCTCACTGAGGGGTCACATCCATTCATTTTGAAGATAACAGCACAACACAAACTGTGAACGGAAAAAACAAGAGGGGAGAACACAAGTGAAAGACAGCATAAAAGATACAAGGACATAGAAAGAACAGAATGATAGAGAGCATCCAAAAATTGCAATGCTATTCGCAGGATCATCTAAGCTCCCCTGACAGCAATGTAGCAGAGCTACAGACGGAGCAGGGTGATGGGGTAGTGCAGTTTAGCACCGTTTAGCACTCAGGAGATGAGAAATAATGGAGATACGATGGGGATGAGATGTGGAGCAAAAGTTTAGGGAAAGACGGCCTCTATTATTGATCGAGGGGTGCACAGGATTCAACTTGTGTGAGAGAATAGGCATGTAATGTAATTCACTGCTATCACTTTGTGAGAAAATTAACTTAAAATTAAGACATTTTGGGAAGAAATAAGCTTGTACAGTTCACAGGTTTTTGATTAAACCCAATGACATTTTCCTAAATTGAAAGTTATGCCTGCTGCATTGCAAGACAGGTCTTATATCAAACTATGACGGTGTGAGACAATAATAATAATGAGAATATGATATCCTGCATGGAATTTGAGCAGTATACAGGTAACAATGATCAATATCTTTATTATTTGAAATTGGAAACAGTGTACATATTTTGTCTGTCAGTATTCATGTGCAAAAAATATTAGAGGTTATTTTAATCATCAATATTTCATATTATCAATAATTTGGAAACTGGTCTAAGCCTTAAAGTGAGACTGAAAAAAAAAAATGCTGAAAGAGCACAGTGTGGTGCACTTAGGGAAACAAATGAATGTTACGCTTCTGTCCTATTCAATGTGTCAGTAGTGGAGGACAGATTGTGCTTGAGAGGAGAGTGTTGAGTGGAGATGATGTGCAGTGTCAGTAAGGGGGACATGGTTAATCACAGTATTGTACTTGAGCTTGGGTACTTGTAATTGAGACAAAGCAGCTTTTTCACTCAACATCACTGTATTCATTTACCACTGCAAGTTTAGGACAGCTGACATTAATTTTGCATTTTCTGATATCACAGAAAAATGTTTTTGCAAAACATTACAATGTCACAGTGGAGCTGACCTTTGCCTTTTGCAGGCACAGAGTCATAAAAATGGCTACATTGTGTAGCCCACATGTCTTTTGCCTTATTGACTTCCAGTGTGTTCATCTACAAATTGCATACTAAAAAGGCAGTTAGTCTGATCCCTTAGGAGAGCCATGCAATCTTCAAGTTGACAATGATGACATTATGGACGTGCAAAAATGACATACTATACCTGCCTTCCAAAAAATGCTGCATGAAATAACCTTGGTTTTCTCACCTGATTTTGAGCTCAGAGCGGGTTGAAAGGTTGGAGGAGAGCTGCTGGATGAGTGACAGCAGCACGGGCTGGCTGAGAGGGCAGGGGTGCTGACCAAACACCTGCTGGGAGTCAATGGTTTCGCACACATACAAGACCAAGTTGAGATCTGTTGCTGAAAGAGCCTGGAGACAAAGTGAGAGAAAGGGGTTTAAACAACACCAACAGTTGCTTCTTACTGGCAGTATGTTACTTCTAAAACCGAGCAGAGAAATCTCTATAAAGTTATAAAGTACTATATAAAGTACTTGTTTTCTATGCCATATTTTTGTTGACATCAACTTGTAACATGTACATTTGTTCAGACCACAAGAACTTCTACAATCTGTTTAGCATGGAAGTTAAGTCAGTGTGTGTAGATGAGTTATTCTAACCCAGTAATGATGTTTACCAGAGTAAACCCAAAGAGCTATGTGTGAACAGAATTCTGTGTGTGTGCAGATCACTGAATACAAGGCTAAGAGTGCCAAGAGACCATTCAGAACAGGTTCAGGTATGAGGTTACATAGGGAAGAAAATACAAGCATAATGAGTGCTTGTAGCAGAGCACTAGTGGGGCCTGCAAATGTGACTGTGTGAAGCAGTTGCAGTATATTGGCTTTCTGGTCCTTAAAGTCCTGATGGGAACCGTACGTGCCTGTGTGTTTAAGTGCATGTGTATCACAGGGTAATTTGAAGTTATGTGAGGGTGTTCTCATTCATTATCAACTGGAAAACAAAATTCAGTTGCAGAGGGTGCAATAGGCTACACAGTGCTACACATGGTTAATATCTGCATGTGCGTGTTACCTGCTGGAAAGCCTGGTTGAGCTGGCCCTGCTGGAGGAGCTGCAGGATGTTGGCCTGCTGTGTCTGGTAGTCTAGGTGAGCTGTGGGGACGGGTGTGCCAGCCGCTGACCTCATTGCCTGCATGATGCTGGAGGTGACCACTGCCTGCTGCTCCTTCATTGCCATGCTCACCTCCCCTTTGACAATTCGCTGCACATGGCTAAGAATAGATTCTTGCAAACTGAGGAGGAAAAAGACAGAAGAACTTGTTTGATTTGGTGTACCTACCATTACAAGCTATTAACTTCAGAATAAAAATCTGGCTCAGCTAAGTCAGGAACTGTCATTTTTTTTTCAAGATTTGAAAGTTTTAGTTGGCTAACTACTTGCTCTCGACTCCACTCGACAAATGTATAAACTCTAGAGGCCATGAAATTAATTGCAGAGGGAACAAGAGACTTGATCGAATTTATGTTCTTACATTAGCCCCAGGATTAAGCTTTGCTTGTTTCTACTCTCCAATCCATTACACACCTGCTCAATAGGCAGTGAATACGGCCAGGACTGCTGGCATAGGCATCAGCTGATATGCATATCTGATATTAAAATTATCTGCATAGAATCTTAATCAGTGAAATCAGATCAGTCGGCGTGAGTAATATCAGTGACACTGATAGTGATAAGTGACAATGACATCAGAGGAGAGAGAATAGGTAAAAAAAAATAGGTAAATGTTCAAAGGAGGAGATTCAGTTCTTTTAAAATGTGACCAAAAAGGTTTCATTAGCAGCTTTCCAGTCACAGGTGGGTAACACTGTGATCGATGAGGGATAACTAGGATACATACTTTCCCACCATCATCTGGATCTGGTGCTGGACCTCAGCCCGGACGTTAGATGTGATGTTATTGGCCAGCTGATCGCTGGAGCTTTGGAAGTTGTCGATCATCTGTTGGACCTGGCCAATCATGGGGTCTCTTGTCTCCTGCTCTCTCTGCTTTCTGTTCTTCATATGAGTCTCAAGCTGCTGGATGTCTGCAAAGATCAAAGTCAAACCAAAGTCAAATTATTTCTTCCCCTCACACGAGCAAAGATGTGATATATAGTCAAAGCTCTACTGAGTACTATTTTGGTATTAACATTGAATCAAATGACTGAATGGAATGTGAAAGGGCAGCAGTAATGCCAAACCCACTAAAATTAACAACCAGCGTCGCAGCTCAATAGACGAATCTGGCAGCTGATTTATGTGTTGTGCTCTCAAGTGCCTGCATCATTACTGCAGTGGAGCTGAACTCAACACAAATGCACCGACAGTTATGGCAGATATTTGGGTCGCCCATGGAACAGTGGAACAGGCTAGTAAGACATTGGTTGGTCTTGAGCAGCCCCTGGTTGGTCCTTTGTCAGCAATCTGCTTGAAATGCATTCAAAACATGGAGATTTAATAATAGCAAAGATTTAGGGAGGTAAAATAGATTTCACAGAGTGGTATTTATTTTTATTTTTTTCAAAGTCTCTTTGACTAAATGCTGTTGTTGGAGCAGCTAACAGCACAGCCCAGATATGTAAAACAACAACCAACTGTTCTAGGCTCTGACAAGCTGAGTGTACATAACCCTCCCAATAGGGATAGGCGATATGGACCTAAAATTTTATCACAATATTTTTGGGTATTTATTGCACTATTGATGTAAATGATAAGATAATCCTTTATTAGTCCCACAATGGGGAAATATACAAATGGCAATAAACAATAGTTCCATTCAACACCATTAGGGGGTGCGGGGCATGGCTCTACTCGGAGGAAAGGAGAGAATCACTGCCAGCAGAGCCACCGTTGGCAGATAGCGCATGTTAAAAACATGCTGATGCTTTCTTGCACTTAACGTTGCAAGTTGTCAACCTGTCTCTGCTGCGGCTCCTCCACTCTGTGTGTGTGTCTGCACAGACGCACGAGAAACAGGAGGTGGGGAGAGAAACGTGATCATAAATGACTTTTGTTTTTTTAAATGTTTTCTTTGCTTACATTGCTCACATTGGCAGGGCGGCTCGTTTAGTGATGAACTCCTCCTCAGCTTCAACTCCAAATATGTCATCAACTAGAGATTATCGTCTTTTTTTTTTTTTTTTAACAACAGATAAATAGGTATTATGAAAACTGGTTTACCCAATGCAAAAGAATTCTTGACCCTGTCCTCTGGTTTCAGTAAATTATTGTTTCTATGAATAGCAAACTAAACTACTATTTGTTATAATAAATAATGAATCGAAACTGAAGGTTGTACATAGAGCTCCCTGTTTATTCTAGCTACTATTGTGTTCAACATGCACTTGTATAATACACTTTGTCTAATGTAAATCAATCCAGTTCTTCAATAAATACCCTTATGTTCAGTGTCCACCCACATATATGACAAATTAGGGAAAACGTATCCATATATATTTCACATGAGATGGTACTGCACTTCACTGTATCAGACAAACTTATCATCATGCACCCACAACAAAGAGATAATCTGGGAATTAACAACAAACCCGAAGGCTTGAACAGCAGGTAGGTGGTGTGTGTACATGTTCATGCAGAATTCAAAGTTACAGTCAATACACACAAAACACTTAACTCTGAATTTGACCATGGATTAAATTTAAATTGGAACAAGCTCACAAGAGCATGCTCAAAGAGGTATTATGGCTACCTATTAACTGCAGTAAAGTATACTGCTCTATACACATTACAACAGCCTTGGTAAAATTTTAAAAACATCAGCTTCTAGAGCTGGGCATGACCACAGTCTCAAAATAAACAGCCTACTTATCAACACATCAGTGCCCTAGCTCAGTTTGAAAAGGCATGATTACAAAAACTGTCCCTGAGCTTTTTGAAAGAGATGGTTATCAAATTAGACTTTCAGATAAACAGACCCTGATTTCAGAGCTGGATTAGGGAAATATGAACAAAGCACCATTCTATCACCATAAGGTGACACACCATTGAGAACTACTGGAGCAGCTTCAAGGGACAGTTCCAAAATGTACAAGTATCTGAACGTCTAATAAATACATGTCAGAAAAAATTACTTATTTGACCTTGTGCTGCAGTAGGTTTTGTGGGTCATGTATTTAAATCTCTACTATATTTAGCTGTTTCTTTGTTGACCAAACCACAAATTTTGATGTTTGATGAGGTTGCCTTACATTCTTGTGTTCCTTGTTTGAAGCTGTCATTGATTTGCTGAAACATGGACTGGCAGCCTCTCTCAAAAACAGGCAGCACGATGCTCTGGAAGGCATCTTTGTAGGCCGCCTGGATAGGCCCCTGCATCGCTTCAGCTGCTGCTCGACCAATTGCATCTGTTGTGTTCTGGATAACAAGAAGCAGAAAGAGAAAAAGATTTGTATAAAACATGTGGAGGAGAGTATAGAGGGCTTACTCTGCTCAGCATGAAGAAAAATTACAGACAGGTGGTGAAGTAAGGCAGCTACCTACCTTGGATTTGACCACCTTGCTGACATTGTCCTTTAAGGTCACCTCCACAGCAGTCAGCTTAGCAGCAATTGTACTGCTCAGCTGACCTGTCACAGGCTCCAGGCTCTTAGAGATCGCTAGAGAGGGGAAAGAATTAGCAAGACAGATTAGCAAGAACTATCCTATAATTAGGCATGTGATCAAGGAAGGAGGAAAAAGACAGGAACATCTCATCCTCAAATTAGAGGGCAGGGGAGGCGAGGCAAGAAAACATCTCTCCAAACACTGCTTAATTTTAGCGTTACAGTCCAACACACCTCAGCTGCCTTTGTTATATTTAATTTAACTTATGCCTGGGATGATCTCAAGCATGAACATAATACTGTGATTTATTGATGTAAAGCCTGGTGTGCACTTTGCCCGTTTTTTGTGCCGCAAAACTAAACTTTGCAGAAAAGATAAAAGAAAGAGAACAAAATAAATTAGTAAGCAGAACAGAGTTACTTCAACTATCAAAGGCTTGCTAAACTTGCCGCGTTTAAAGCTAATTTAGATTTAGATGCACCAATTGGATTCCCAAATGGGAATCAACAACTGAAATAAATGAATAACAAACTGGCCATGATAACACTTCATTAAATACAGTTTCTTTGTCAATGCCCCAATAAAATTCAGCATTTCGAGCCACCAAGTCAGATTACACCGATATTAAGCCATCTAAATTACAAAAGGCAGTTTTCGTTCAGCAATGACAGAGGTTTCAAATGACGTCTGAATAACATGAAAACAGCTACTTCTCTTCTTTCCCTGCCCTTTTTTCATTTACAAAACAACAAATCTGCATCGCGGCCAACATCTGGTAGAGAGGAGAGACAGCTCAATTGATCAAATCATTATTTCATGGTCAGGACATAGTCTGACAAAGTCAACTTAAATATAGATTAATGGCAACAGCTGTGCTGTATGGTAGACGGATTAGAAATAATACAAATTTTGAAATTTTATGTAGGACAGCTTTAATAGATTAAGAGAAGATCTGTATAGTCCAGTCTCCTGAACCAAGAATAGAATTAAAGGTGGGTGGAGGAAGGACTATGATAAGAAGCCTAGGATGGGAGACAGGAGACAACAGTTAGACTGACACAAGCAGACTGAAAACACACCTTAGATTAGGGCTGCACGATTAACTGTATTAAAACTGAGCTCTCAATTCAGAGCTCTATGCGATCTCATTTCTAAATGACAATGATTCTGCTGCATTTTCATCAGGGACACCTGCTGCATCAAAATGAACGCTCCTACCTCCTTCAGCCAATGACAATGTGTCATTATACCACGTGATTCAGAGCAGCAGAAACTCAAATAAACCCGGTGAGAGCGAGTGACAGTGGCTAATGACAGTACGAAGCCAGACGTTGTGTTGTGAAAACAAACGAAAACTGCTAAACGAATCCAGAGGAAAACCCCGCAGTGCTCTGAGTGAACTGTGAGGCAGCTTAAAAAAAAACATTTAGGGGGCAGCCTTAGAACCTTATACAGTTTATTACCATACCTGACGAGCTCCCATAGACTCAAGGAAATTACAGACTCAATCAACTACCACTTAGCCAAACATTCAATTCAATTCAATTCAATTTGATTTATATAGCACCAAATCACAACAGAAGTTATTTCAAGGCACTTTTCATGTGGAGCAGGTCTAGACTGTTCTCTTTATATGGCCTCTCCTGTATCAGGCACCATTATATCTTCTGTTCCGCTTCCTTGTATATCGGGTAAATGAATGCAAAAAACATGTTGAAAAAAATTGTGAGAGAGAATCGTGATCTCAATTCTAAGCAAAAAAACTGTGATTCTCATTTTTTCCAGAATTGTGCAGCCCTAGTTTAAATTCATACCTAAAATCTTCTACTGCGACTGACCTAGATGATCACACCTAAAGCCATCTAAAAAATTACTACTCTTACACATGACTACTCTGGATTTACTTTGGGTGTCAATCCTGTTTCATCAGGCACAACATAAAAACCAAGTGAATAACATTAATCATCTCTTTACAATGCAATGTTCTGATGTGAAACCTTGGGTCCTGACATTCATCTGGATGTTACTTTGACACGTACCACCCAACTTAACATTGCCTCCCCAAGCAGGACAGTGTGCCCTACCACACCACAAAAACTGCTCAGAAATGGCTAAAGGAACATGACAAAGAGCCCAAGGCATTGACCTGGCCTCCAAACCCCCCCAAATCCCAATCTGATTGAGCATCTGTGGGATGCACAAGAACAGGTAATGGCAATGTTGTGGCAAGAGCGACCATAGGAAATAACACTGGTAAAACAAGACTTAAAGTGAATAAATTTGAACAGCAATTTTCTCATCTTCCCACAGCCTCTGACAAGGAAACAGCATGTGGCTGCTTTGGGTTCTGTTCAGTTGGACAACTGTAGACAGCTCGCTTTACTAGTGACCACTAATCAGCCTGACTGAGTTACTGAAGCGAGTCAGTCCCTCTCACTTTTATTCCTCTTGCAGACTTACTTTGTGGGACTGTTTTCTTCATTTCATCTCGAAGCACTTTGTCCATTCTATTGGTGAGGGCTGAACTGAGCGTGTGGCTGAGTTGTTGGCTGAGCTGTTCCTGAAGCTGCTGCTGATGATTTTGACTCTCTGTCAGAACTCGCTCCAGTCTGCGCTCTGAAGTCATGAGGTCAAGGTTCAAAATGATATGCTGTAAAAGGATCACCATAGAGACCAGCATGCATAGAATAATAACTCTGTAGGAGTTTGTCCTAAAAGAGGTGTGTGTCAGATGGAGACCATCCCTTTGTGCCACTTACTAAAACTTTGCGCTCAGGGTAGCTTCAGGTGTGACCAAAGAAAAATCTTTTTTTTCCTGTTTTATTTCCCAAATAATGGCATCACAATTTTTCACTAAACCTAGGGTGTAGAGTGGGCTAGGGTTTCACTCAGAAAGTTTCATGGGTGGTAGATTTGCAAGGTAAACAAACTAACAAAAATGAGTAAGAAAGACAGAAGGATACGTTCTTGTTCCTGGTGGTTGGTCAGGACATGCTCGACCTGGGCCATAATGGAGCTCTGCATGGCTTCAATCTGTCTGCGCAGTTCAGTCAACTCCCTCTGCTGGCTACGCAGGAGCATCAACAACTCGTCCTGTACTTCTACATTCATCTATGGATGGAGATGGAGAGAATGAGTGAAAAAAAGACAAAGTGGATAGAGGAATAGTGCTGCCAAAACATAGAAATTACATCTACATTAAACCATATTATTAAGTTAAACACAAAATTAAGCAGACATTTAATTATTCAAAATAGCAACTTTATAAGCTGTTGGCGAGGTATCTGCCAGCTTGTTTTGATATTTCCCTGTTCTTTCCTGAACTTCAAAAGAACACAATAAATTATAATATCAAAATAAAATACAGTAACATCAATATGCTGATTTTCATGTGATCACATTACCTGACCAGAGTCCATTTGCCTGGACTGAGATGATTCACTAAGGAAAAGGAAGACAGAAACACTATTATGAGAATTACAATATCTTCAATTATAATATCTGAACCAATGAATCAAGTATCAAGAATGGTGTTTATGTGTGTATATACACGTTTGTGTATATATTAAGCCCTACAATGTAACATTCATGGACTGTTTTTTTAATCTATTTAAGTAAACCCGGTAACTGATTTTGAATTCAGGCATTGACATAAAAATATTGACTGTTTCTCACTGTGACAGATCTGCTAAGAGCTGAAGAAAAGCAATAAATTGTGGAAAAATACTCCACTAAATATCATTAAAACTAACAAAATATTTGGAGCTACAAACAAATTTTTTGCCAGGTCTTTGAACTTTAAATTGATTATGTTGGATTAATATTGAGAGCGGGCTCAGTCATCTCTCGATTTCATTCGTTGTATTTAACTTATATCATTCATGTATATTTTAATAATACTTTTTCTTTCAAATAAAACAACATAGTGTAATATAGTTAACGTGGAAAAAAATATGAATGTGTTGCACTAAATGTTGATTTAAGCTGTGCACCTAACTTTCCGGCTGGTGCTCCTGAAATCTTCAGCAAGGAGCACCAGTACTACTAGTGGAAAAAGATTCCTTAAATATTTAATACCTGTCATCTTTCTTGGTCTTCTTCTTTACTTTTGGCGAGCCTCGTGGTGACGTCTTCCAGTCCTTTACTGGGAGTCTGTGAGAAGAGCGAGAGCCACAATTCCCTGAAGACGATGCCAGGCTGGCTACCTCATCATCAGGATCACTGGGTACATGGACAGATCGATACAGACACCACACAGTAAGAGAGCTGCTACAGCATGTGAAGCATACTGTATGCCATTTTCACTGGAATTGTCTTGGAAAAGGTCAATAAAATGTAAACGTTGTGCCTTAAAGTACTATGCTTCCTTTGTGATATCTTCCATCTAGGATGACACTACACAAGTATCTGTTTAATCACATAGACTAGAAGATGATGTGTTCATTTGTGTTACCTCTGCTCTGCACCAGCGTCCTGACTGTCATTCGGTGTGAGGTGATAGGAACGCCGATGGTACGGTGAGTTCATATGTCTGTCCTTTGACTCCTCTCTTGAACTACAACACAGCAGACATGACACAACCCTCTTTTTGATGTTTTCCATACTGCTTTTACCATTTCAACACATATTGGAGCTGCCTGTTCATGCTAAAGCGTGTCTATGCTCAGATACTAATAATTCTATATTCTTTTGTGTGTTAAAAGTTTTGTAAAACTGGTTCACAAGTAATCATTTTACATTATTTGTAATTTAAAAAAAACTGTTACAATCCTTCATTCATTTTCCCAATGTAGTGGTCAGATTTTGCAAATGAGATTTTAGAACTTGTGTAAAATGCTTTATATAGATGCATATGTTTATCATGTTAAATGTATTTGTGTGTGTATGTGGGAATTCTTACCAGTCTCCATGACCATTGTCCCTGAGACTGTTCCTGGTTTCTCTGGTGATGTCAGGTGCAGCTGGCCAAGGTGTGTGGCTAACACTACCATCTGAGGACCCTCCTCCTGCCCCAGGATTCTCCTGCGATAAGGCATTCTCCAGCAAAGATGGGGTGTGGCTGAGTCTGGGCTCTGACTCTACTGCCCCACCCACTGGCCCATCTCCCCCTCCGAGTTCAAGGGGCAACAGGCTGAGACGCAAAATACAGTAGTTTGGTTAATTTCAGGAACTATACAAGTGTTTTTGCAAGATGCAAGATTCTGTATGTTCTTCATTACTCCTGACCATTTTAGTTACCGTCATTGTCACATTATCATTGCTGGTCATCAGCCTACCTGTTGTTGGCTGTGCGTGGTGAGGTGAGCAGGTGCAGAGCAGAGGCAGCAGAGGCCATGCTGTCCGTCTGGAGAGCAGAAAGTGGTAAGGGCTCCAAGCTGGGCACTAGACCACGCTGAAGCTGCAGGGTCTGAGATGCAATCTCTGGCATGTCCTGGGACATGGCTGTGGAGGCTGAAGAGATGACATCAGGGGAGCGGGCCCTGGTTGGAGAGGCCAGTGGTGGCAGGAGGGGAGAGTCCAGGACCTGAGGGCTGTCAAGTGCAAGAGGACCACTAGGGGATGCCAAAGCCTGGATATGGAGAGGAAGAGTGTAAAGAAATGCTATTTTACTGTCGTACTGTAGAGTATTGTGAGGCTGGCAGAAGTAGGAGAGTGCGTCTGGTCCCACCTGTAGGTTCTCCAGTCCAGGCAGCAGCACAGCAGAAGCAGCTCTTGGGCTGCTGGTGGAGGCAGAGAGTGTCAGACTACTGCTGCTGTTGTTCTCTGCTCTGTTAGGACTCTGACTGACATCGTCTAGAGCTCTGCACACAGTAAGACAGACATACCATACTGACCTATATATAACTCAAAAATTAAAGCTAAAAAAAATATGATGACTGACTATTTCAGGCCAAGTCATATCCCCCCTATACAATTTGCAGTGTGTCCCTTACCATTGTCCATGTGCCAAATTCCAGATGGGTGTTGTATTACAGACACTGACCACTAATCATCACTTTATTGTAATCGTATCCTAACTAAACTGTGTACAGAAACTTACCTGTTAGTGGAATCAGAGTTGCTGCTGATAGCTGTTACAATGGTCAGACTGCTGGCACTGCTGCCAGGAGATGCTGGTACCTGGAGGGTGACAAAAAAAGTGGACTACAAATGTAATGAAACATAATCACATTTCGCAGGAAACTGCATGAATTCCCCAACTGAACAAAAGTGAAACATGATTTAGACAACTGCAACTGGTTACATCACCACTTAATTTTCATAACAGTCATTATTAAGACAAATATCTTCCAAAAAACAAGAAGAAAAAAAGTTATCAGAGAGAACTGTGTACAAATTTCATCACATGGATGAAACTGAAGACCTACTTTATCTTTGGCTGTTTGAGTTGTACAGCCAAAGATAAAGCAAGTCTTCAGTTTGCAGAGATTGTGTATTAACAGGGTTATGGGCCTGTGTCTGCTATGTGCTGGCAGCAGCACTTCACAGATACATGGTAGGTGGTGCTATTCATGGGAAAAGATGTTGCTAGGCGACAAATAAAAACATGTTTGAAGCATTTGCAGAGGCTTCAGTGCTTGTGGCCATTTTGTAAACTGCATGCTAAAGTGAAATTAGGACGAGTGTTAATACCGAAGTGCTTGGTGTCATAAACGCGTCAGGAGTCATCAGCTTGGGCATTGGACCACTGCCAGTGGCAGAGTTTGACAGGAAGTCAGCAGGAGCAGGAAGAGATGGGATCTTCCTTAGGTCAGTCTGGGACCCACTTCCTGACTCCTTGTCAGAGCTCTGGTCAGTGAGATGGTCTGAAAACCCTGCTGGAAACACAAAATGTATAGAGTACTTCAGTTATATGACAATATTTGACATACAACAAAAGCACAAACCCAATGTGCTATATGTAGAGCAAAGGAATCAATATGTCTTCATGGCATCTTTTTGCAAGTCACAATCCAGGATTCCTTTAATAATTTGCACTGACACATTTTGTAAGTAATCATCTTCACAGCTGTTCAATAATACTGTTGTTTAGCTTTCACTCTACAAATGACTAAATGACTGAGGCACAATTTTAACATGCTTGATTAGTCAGCCATCTAGTTACATATCCAATTATATATAAAATAAATAATATATATCTAACAATACTTAACATTTTCCCAACCCACTAACAAATGTCCAAATAAATGCTGCAGTAGAGTTCACACATTTACAGAATGAAAAAGGAACTAAATCATCCCAGGATTGGAATTTGTACTTCACATGTGCTTTATTCTGAATTCTTGGGATTGTGACTTACCAAAACCATCTTGAGAATCAGAATGAGGCAGGAAGACTGCAGAGCTGGAACCCACGTTGGGCTGAAACCAGATCTGAACATCCTGTAGACTCCTGAAAACACACCCAGAACACAAACATACACATTTAGGACCACCCTAATTAGTAGGACTTAGACCTATTGTATGTGTCTCATGACAGGATCCATGGTGGCGGACCTGCCTTAGATATTTGAAATAATGTGGTGACTCACTTCACTTCACTGTTAGATAAAAAATCTATGGTAATTTGGTATTCATTATTATTGACCTCTTGTACACACTGTCCCTTCAGGACATTAAAGCTTTACTCTGTTCTACTCAATAAATGTGAGTTGACATCAGATAGTGGGTGAAGACTTACTTAGTGTGAACACAGTAGAGTTTAATCTGGATGCCAGACTTGGATTCTGCAGGTCCTTGAGTGCCCTCTAGAAGAAAACAAACAAACACATTTAATGGTCTAAAAGAGGATAATAACCCACATTTTCAGCAGTGTTCCCAAAAGTCATCAAAAGCTGAAAGAAAACAAAACCTTGTTTTAAAGATAACTGTGTGTATGGCAGCTCTTGAAATATGTTAATGACTACCTACATTCCATATATTAATAGAAAACATTCTGTGGTAACAGGAAAAATCAAAAGGCTACAGGAGTGAAAAGAGTTATTTGTTTTTTGTGATCCAGGTGTGTGTGTGTGTGTGAGTGAGTGCACATGTGCACCTGTGGTCATGCTCTCGCTCTCCTCCTCTGCAGGAAGGACCTCAGTGTGTCGTAGTCGGCTGTGGGTGACATCCCGGACTCCAAAGCTGAGTACAGGATGGGTCAGCAGGAACTCTGACACAGCTGTGAAACTGGCCTTCCCTTTTTCCAGGTCCTGTCGCAGCTCCATCACATACAGAACCTGGCAAAGAATTACCAAGTATGAAGTCAGGTTCAGGATGAAAAGGTAATGTGGGTAGAAAGGAAAATGGTTGAAAAATGCCAGAATTTTGGGGCCACTTTCAGGGACAGATTTCATCTAGTTCTGACAAGACTGGCCTTTTAAACAAGATTAACCACATAGCAGCTCTCTGGGATGAGGCATAGCCAGAGTTTTAATTCAATTTAATTGTGTTTAATTAAATGAAACGACTTCCTGAAGCAAGATTTTGATTTAACCCTCAGGGAGGCAGTTTATCTTCAGATTAATGCCAAATCTCAATGGAGGGACAAAAGTGACAGGAAATTACTTGAAATGTGTATCATTATCAAGGAATAATGTAATTGCATGAGCCACATTATTTGATGAAACAATTTTTTGTGAACATTCCTGAAACTACACTGCTGACAACATTGTGCTGACCTTTCTCTGTACGTCGGTGAGGATGAGATATTCAGCAGAAAGGTCCAGACTAGCCTTCAGACTTGGCAGAGCTGATGAGTTGAACGGATCGGGAGAAAACCTGAGAGGAAAACAACCCATCATTAGTATCCATCATCATCATAATTAGTATCTGAAAATACTTAATTAAGCTAATTAAAGGTATCTGCTTTAGATTACAGAATTAATCATCACTGAGGCAACCCAGCAGCTGAGTGATACCACATGTACGTAAATGCCCTGAGTATCCTTATTGAAACTGTCTAATAAAGGTACACAAATGAATACAATCAGCCCTTAATCTCTTGGCTCCAGAATTAAATCTGACATCCTGACTGGTCTGAAACACCAATATCATGGGAGACATTTGGTACTGGATACAGATGTTTTGTTGTTGTCTGTACTACAGTGGGGACGGGATAAGAGTGATTTCAGTTTTAAATGATAGAGCAAAGGAATAACCTGATAGTCTGTAAACAGGTCCAGGAAACTGTGCACCACATCTTCAACTCCTGGTTCTGATCTGCTCCAGTTATGAGGAACCGCCAGAAAGGAACCCTACAAAGAAACAAAGGAGAAATGAAGAGAAGTGACAAGGGAGAAAGAGAACTTAAATGAAGTAAAAATAAAATAGCAACAGCCTTAGATTAATGAAGGTAACATATTTCACATCCTTCATTGAAGCTGTGGGTGCACCCATGTGTACTAACTCTGGGTCCTGCCTCTTGTGGTTGTCACAGAAAAGAAGGCAGGAAAGGGGGCGTCCTCCATGAGGCCGCAATTCATGTAGACATCTGAACAATGGAGAGTGAAGAAAAGTGAGTAGGAGAGAGGGAAGAAAATAGAAAAAAGATTAATAACACACTATACACATATATAACAAAAACACATTTAAAACACATCCTCCTTGCCTACCTGGGCTTATCTTGTCCACCTTCTATGTATATCTGCCAGAACTTGATATATCCATCATGGCTGGCTGTTGCTAACACAGTTCCATCTGGAGACAAGGCCCCTTCACTGACTCGCTGGAGGGACAGACAAAACAACATACAACAGTACAGTACAGTAAGGACTCTACGTAACAAATCCAAAATCATACAGCATAACACTTTGTACTTCTTGTTATTGTGGTTTTACTATTTCTAACATCTTCAGTATTGAAAATAGTTCTACCTGTCCTGTTATGTAAGTCAAGTGTTACTTCAAAGCAGCATCTATTTTATAGAAAACCATTTATGTGTACCATATAGAACAAGTACCAGTTCAAGAATTTACTTGTGGTGGCAAGTGGCACAGCATGTGACTGACGTGCATGCAGAGACTCAGGCAGTTTAGAGGGGGAGAGTGTAACCCTGGTTATTTTCTGTAGCTACAATTTACAGATTTCCCCTAAACTCCTCACATGCAGGTGATCTGTAGATGCTAACCAGACGGCTGTGCTCAGTTACTGCAAAGCAAACAGGTATGTGGCCAAAAATTAGTTAGTAATTAAAGAGTGAAATAAAGCATTCTAATGTAAGATTTATGTAAGATTTTAAGTTGGATCCAAGTGATTTAATCTACCTGGCTGGGCTGCCCAAGTAGAGGCTATGTATGGGAAAGTCTGAATACTTTACTGGTTAACATTAACATTCTTCAAGAATGTTGACATTAGTGTTTCATAATGATCCCTACCTGGGTATGTCCCTTTATTGTGATGAGGCCTTCTTTCAGTTCTGTGGCATCAACAGGCCAGCTGCTGTTGTTGGCTCTTAAGACTTCCAGGTCCCACACCTCAGCCTAGAAGAGGAGGACAAATCAAAAATCAGGGATATGATTCTGATACACTCTGACACACAGACAGACAGTATTAATGTTATTTCAGGGTTCATTCTTCTTTGTATTTAAAATGATTGTATGGAACTGATCTGAAACTGATTTTAGCAACTGTGTAAGGGGGATGTTGATACACTTAAACACCATGATTTTGTTCAAGAGAGGTTATAAAACTGCTGTGTTAAAATTCACAAACCCACATTTCCTATATTTTCTTCTGTTCTTAAAATTTGTTTTAGTAAAGATTACTATTGGTACAGTCTATTTCAAATTTCAGTGGTTATACCATTCAGCTGGAACAAATATTTCTGTATAAAACACTCATACTCTGTCTTCATGTAGAAGGGCCAACGTCTGGCTGGTGTCATCCTGGTTCTCCTCATTGTCATCCAGGATGAACGGACACCAGATGAGGCGACGGTGGGAGTTCAGTGGGGTGTCTTCTGGCTGCCTGATATGAACCACTATCTGATCTCTGTGGGGAACATGAGTTAAGGAGAATGGGAGGGAAGACAAGTTCTTGGAGGATCTATCACTGTCTTTACTATGACAAAAGCAGTGGGTAAAGGCAGTTTGGGCTGCTGTGTGTGGTATTTTAGTGGTTATTAGACACAAATATGAACAGTACAAACACAAGCAGTAACATCCACTATACACAAACACACATCTCCGCAAACTCCTTTTCTCACATATGTCAGGATACAGTATCTTGTTTCCAGCGCAGGTGAGTTGCCAGACCATCAAGTTACCCGCTTCATCTACACAACCCAGCAGGGAGGAGTCGAGGTGGGCAAAAGCCAGATCTGTGACAGCCCCAGTGAATCCTTTCAGTAGGGAACGCTCAGCAAAACCCAGACTCAGGACACGAATCATTGCGTGGTTGTTGGCTCCTGGAGGAAGAGGTGTTTATTTTAAAGAAAAAGATAAACCAAGGGGCCTGCGGTATCACAGCACTGGATGCAGATAAAATCATTTGAGCAGCCACACAAAAACAATCATGTTCTGCCAAATATTGGCTCATCAAGAGCGATGGTATTGCTCTCCAAGGCCTTCACTGCAGCCACTCTCAGGTCTTGCTTGCTGTGAAGGCTCTTTGCCTTTATTGTGGTTTTCAGTAAGTGAAATGCAGCTCAACCAGGTGACTGACTGGGGCAGTGATGAACATTCCACCCCTTCACCCTTAAAAGCTCTTTGGTTACTTTGGCAGTATGTTTAGGATGGTTGTCCTGTTGAATGGTCCTGAATACCTGTGCATTCATCCTGTTGCTTCCATCAGCAGTCGAATCATCATTAAAAGCCAGTTCAATTGGCAGCCAGAATGTGTAACTGTTTATGGTCTGGACTGTATATGGAAAATTTTCTTTTAGTCAATGTACATATGTGGTTACTGTTTTCGACAACCCATGTTTTAGGCAAAAAATTCTACAGTCACCTACAGTCCACGATTAAGAGACTATATTGTAAGCACATACAATGTACTTATAATCCAACTGTTTGTGGTATTAGTTCTTGAGCAGTGGTTAGCACTGTTGCCTGACAGCAAGAAGGTTCCGGATTCAAATCCCAGTTCGCCCTGGGCTCTTCTGTGTGGAGTTTGCATGTTCTCCCTGCCCCTGGGTGGTTTCTCTCCAGGTACTCCGACTTCCTCCCACAGTCCAAAGACATACAGGTTAACTGGTGACTTTAAATTAGTGTGAATGTGAGTGTGTTTGTCTATTCATGTTGGCACTGTGATGGATTAGCGATTTGTCCAGGGTGTACCCCGCTTCTCACCCAATGTCAGCTGGGATAGGCTCCAGCCCTCCCATGACCCTTACGGATAAGCAGTGTAGATAATGGATGGATGGATTACCTCTTAATTTACAACATCTCATGCGCTATTTTACTGTTTGTCATTTAACGGTAAAAGTGACTAATAAATTATTCAGGACTAACTCCAGGACCTCTTACCTCTGATGGCGTAGGCCAGGAAGGAGTTGGAAACAGCTATCAGTCTACCATAATAATACTTGTGTTCCCAGTCAAACTTGGCAACAGGTTGGATCTTGACCTGAACAGAAAACAAATTCACCATTCGAAATGAATTAATAATCCCTCAACAACATTCTTAATGACTTTTTTAATATTGAGGTTGTAGTCTCCACAAGTCAAAGCCAGGCTAGTCAAAGTAATCATATAATAATAATGATAATAATAAGTCAATAAATATGTTTTTTTTTTTTTTATCTAATCTTTTTTTTCCAGAATTTAAATTTATACTGCTCCAGTTAACTTTGTTATACTGACAACAGCTGAATGCCACACAATGAAGTATTCAAATTGTAAAAATTAGTACAGGGATCTGTATCTTTAAAAAGCAACATAGCTTGTCACTTGTAAGACAGCAAGTTTGTGATATCCCGTTGAGTCATGACAGATGCAGGGTTGAATCAGTATAAAAATAACATCAACAGATCCTTTTTGGGTACACAACAGCTTTACAACGTTCAAAGGACAGTTCTATTTTGTAGCTGATGACTTAAGCTCTTACCTTGTTGCTGCCTCGAGCCTTGCTGTTGATGCTGGAGTCTTGACTTGCCACAATCTCCACATTGTTAGAGGTGATGGGGATACAGGTGGACCCATCATCACCAGAAAGGCAGCTGAAATTGTAGTACATGAATAAAGTACAAATGTGGATTAGGTTTCTTAAATACTCAGAGGACATATAACAGTATTCTCTAAGTTAGTTAAATGCCTGATTCTAAAAACCCACTCACATTATCTGACTCTCCTGAGCACTGCTGATGTCTGTGGAGATGGGTCTGGTAGATTCTGACATGGTTGACCGATCAGTGCTTCCTAGAAGGCCTGCGGTTCCTAATAACCCATTGAGCTCTCCATTAAAAGATGGCTTTCTCTGACCATCACCTAATTGTGCATCTGAGGAAAGAAAAGGAACGCATGCATTATATTGGGATACACTGTAGAAAGAAGTACATTCAAAACCAGCAAGAACATTCCTAGCCTGCAGAGATGTAATGTTTCTGAGATTTCTTACTGTGTCAGTCCAATAAACAATCATGTAACTTAACTACATCCACTATATGTTTTAGTTTTAAAATGCATCACTGTTGCTATGTCGACACAGGGTGTCCATACCACTCCATAATTTTTGAGCCCCTTGAGACTGAAAACAGAGCTGGCCCCCGTTTAGTTTGAAAACTCCAAGGCAGAAAAACAGATGTCTAGAAACAATGATGCAGACACCCAAGTTTGCTTCCTGATTGGAGGCTGTCAATCACAATATATCCCTCACTGATTCACCTGACACTCAATAACAGTTCCACCTTATCATCAGTTCAAGCAAAGAAATCTCTGGTCTTACTTATCACCACTGCTGTTCTTTGTTAGTCTTGTAAAATCCCATTCAGTTGGGTTTCATATTCTAGGGAAAGGTAATTAAATATTTGCGCTGCTCCTCAGTAATTTAGTTACAGAGGTTCTGTCTGAAAAAATAGTGATGTTACAATTAGCCACATCAAATAATTTACTACCATAGTATTATAAATATTTGCTTTAATATAAAGAGTCTGCCTATAAACTAATTCAATTTACTTGATTACTTGGACAGGCAGTCACAAATCACTACCTGAAGTCTTTCTAAATGCCTGTTACAGCCTGTTGCGTCTGCAAGATGCCGATCACACCATTATCCACTGCAGACTCTTCTCGGTCCTCTTCTTACTGTAGCATAATACTTTTTACTCGCACATTTTTGGAGCAGGAAACCACAGGTGGAACTAATAATATGAATCACGACTACATTTAATGTCTGTATCGTCAACAGGTTCGCTAAGTTCTCTTCGGTATATGTATTGGTCCGACAGTACTATGTCAATGGATGTTAACAACACCGTTGAATCGGTCTCTGCTATGAGTACAGACAATATAGAGCACTTTGTTTCAAATGCGAAATACTACACATACTGCAACACAAAGGTAAACAACGTTATTGCAGAAGCGGGATATTCTGTTCACAACACACTGAGTTTAGTTTAGGACACCTACTCCAACTTTCTCCAGGCCGACAGTGTCTTAGTTATAGTACCTTGATCATTTAGTGAGTTTCTAAATGACCAAGTACTATGTTGAAGGTACAACAAAGCTGAGATGAGTGTATCCAACTTAGCCAAAACACCGTCCTTCGTGCGCAGTTTCGGGGGATCCAGCTAATACTTGATAACAGTAAAGCAATCTGGCTAAATGTGATATAATGATACACCTAAATTTACTGAGGTGGAGTAACAAATGAGCAAGTGCTACAGAAATCATTCCAAATTACCGACAAATGTTTCAACTTTTCCGTCATCTGGCAGCAGAGGACACAGCTTTCCTACACCAGAAAATAGACTGAGACATAAGCTAGCTCGTAGCGTAGCTAACACTTTAAATACTAGTCAGTTTTCCGACGCAGTTAGCGTTCTAACATTACGTCGAACCTGAACACAGTCGACATGAAAATTAAGTGATACTCAGTTTGTACTTTGATGCTAATGGATGCCTTTCATCAGCAGGTAGCGAAATGCTATTAAGCTAACTTCACTTCTGTAAAGCAGCTAAACCAATTCACGTTCGCTGGGTATCGATTTAGCTAGCTAGCTTTTTCATTAGCTCCTGCGGCCTAAACTAGCACCGCCGCTTTTCATTCCCGGTCCAACTTACCGGTGCTGTTCCCGGGACGGTCAAGCTTGAGGATGTCCCGGAGATGCTGAGTCGCACCCTCAATATCTATGTTAGAATTGGACGCCATGGGTGAGGGAAAGGGGAGACTGGGTTAATTTAGGGGGAGAAAATAATTTCTTATGTGATGCGATGCTGTCAGTATTCTCTTCGTTCACCCAGAGCAACCGTCTAAACTTCCGTTATGTCCGCGCCATGGGTTCCGAGTCGTCGATGTGTGAGATCATTGGTTCCTACCTCAAATTGATGAGGATCACATACAATGTACACTACACGCAGAAGGCATCATATCGCCCTCCGCAGCCAGTAATATGGATTCTTAGACATTTAAACTTCGTATCTGATACTTTTGTGTTGTTCGAGTTTCTCCTTTTATGATCTTTTATCGTTTGCTCCTTGGTAACTTTTTAGCAGCTTCATAACCTACAACTCCTATGCTCCCACCAAAGTCCATCTGGACAGACACGTACCTCTTGTTTGAATAAGACAAAATCTCTTGAGTCATATCAGACCAAACCTTCATGTCCCATTCATTAAAGCCAACAAGACAGGACCTTTTCACTGGTTGCTAAAAATACCCCGTCTTCCCCAACTGTTAAAGCCTCCTCCGGGCCCGCGCACACAGCTCTGGAACCCCGGGGCAGCTACCTTACATAGGCGTGCCCAATGCGTGCCCAACGTTGGCTCTGAAACGGACAGGAGCAGCCAATTTAACTACTTATACTTGTTTACACTTGTGCCAATGTCAGACTAAACTACCGCTTTTTGTTTTCGCACGTTTCCATTCACTATTCTTTAACAGGGTTTCCTAAAAATCGGTAATAAAAACTTACCGCAAACCAACGCCGAGGCCGGCTTCACGGTCTCAAAGTGCAATGTCTGCTCCTCTGCGAGAGCACGTACTCGGCGCCGTAACCGGCTCGGTGGATTGTGGGAATTGTAGTGTTTATATACACTCCTGATCAAAATTTTAAGACCAGTTGAAAAATTGCAAGAATTCACATTTTGCACTGTTGGATCTTAAGAAGGTTCTAAATAGTGCTTCAAAATGCAAAAAGAAGAAATGGGAGTGAGACAAAAAAAATTTGAGTAAGCAATTTATTGCAAACAACCATTAAACTGAAATAGGCTGTTCATCAGCTGATCAAAAGTCTAAGACCACAGCCTTTAAAAGCCCAAATCTTCGCAAAAATGTGGATTCAGTGTCATTTTCTGTCAGGTATCCACACTGTCACGACCTCCTGATGGCAAAGGCAAAAAAGCTTTCTCTCTTTGAACACGGTCGGATTGTTGAGCTGCATCAGCAAGGCCTCTCGCAGCGTGCCATTGCTGCTGAGGTTGGACGCAGTAAGACAGTCATTTTAAACTTCTTAAAAGATCCTGAGGGTTATGGGAAGTGGTAGACCCAAAAAAATTTCACCAGCCCTGAGCCGGAGGATCCAATTGGCTGTCCGTCAAGACACGGGACGATCCTCGGCCCAAATTAAGCTTGTCACTGGTACCAACTGCAGTCCCATAACCATTAGACGGCACCTGCGAGAGAAGGGTTTTAAGAACAAAAAACGTCTTCAAAGACCTCGTCTCCTTCAACGGCACAAAATTGCCCGTTTGGAGTTTGCACGAGAGCACCAAACATGGGACATTGAAAGGTGGAAGAAAGTTTTATTCTCTGATGAGAAAAAAATTTACCTTGACGGTCCTGATGGCTTCCAACGTTACTGGCATGACAAGGAGATCCCACCTGAGATGTTTTCTACACGGCACAGTGGAGGGGGCGCCATCAAGATCTGGGGGGCTTTTTCCTTCAATGGAACAATGGAGCTTCAGGTTGTGCAGAGGCGTCAAACGGCAGCTGGCTATGTGGAGATGTTGCAGGGGGCATCCCTCATGACTGAAGGCCATCGTCTGTGTGGTAATGACTGCATTTTTCAACAGGACAACGCTGCAGTTCACAATGCCCGCCTGACAAAGGACTTCTTCCAGAGAAATACATCACTCTTTTGAACCATCCTGCGTGTTCCCCTGATCTAAATCCAACTGAGAACATTTGGGGTTGGATGGCAAGGGAAGTTTACAAAAATGGACACCAGTTCCAGACAGTGGATGCCCTCTGTGAAGCCATCTTCACCACTTGGAGCAACATTCCCACTAGCCTCCTGGAAACACTAGCATCAAGCATGCCAAAACAAATTTTTGAGGTGATTAACAAGAATGGCGCAGCTACTCATTACTGAGTCCTTTTTTTGAAAAATGTATTTCTATTTTAGGGGTTTTTTGTTTTTTTGTTTTTTGAGATGTGGTCTTAAACTTTTGATCAGCTGATGAACAGCCTATTTCAGTTTAATGGTTGTTTGCAATAAATTGCTTACAATAAATTGCTTATTATTATTATTATTATTAATAATAATAATAATACTTTATTATTGTTAGTATTATTATGAGCTGTGTCCATGAAAGTTGATTGTGTGTGGCTTTGCCCCTCCCTTGTGTGCCTTGTTTGTCCCCAGTTCGTACATCTGGGTGTGGCGATCAGGTACCTCCTGCTGCCAGTCTACCTGCACACCTGTGATTCATCTCCTCAAGCTCCTGCAGCATATATATCCCAGCTGTACACTCCAGTCTTTGCAAGATCATCCAGTTTGTCAGCATGTACTAATGCAAGGCTAAATTCAGATTTAGTATTTCTCTCATGTTTTCTTGAATGTCATTTAATCCTGTGTTTGCCTGTGCCTCAGGTTCAACTTCCTTGCTGCTTCCAGTCACCCTGCCTCACCCAGCACCTCATTTGTCTGCCAGTCAAGCTGTTATTCCCGCTACGTCTGCCTGCACCTCTCCACTGTCAACTCTAACTCAACTGCCAGAAACGTCACCAAACCAAATCCTCAGTAAAACTGTTTTGGAACTGTTGAAATTCTCTCATCCAGATTCTGCTTTTTGGTCAGAAGTAAACCAAACTCAACATTACCCAGTTCTCTGTATTAATTGGTCATAAAATGTGGTCTGTGTTTTAATAGAAGTGTCATGACAGTGGTATTCACATGTATCGGTATAGTGGAGGCAGTTTTCATTTCTGCAGTTACTTTGTAAAATAGTGGCGATAAAATATCCCACAAGTGTCTATAGAATTTGGCCAGAAGTCCATCTGGTCCAGGTGATTTATTACTAGTTTTTTTATTGAGGGCATTATTGAGTTCTTCAGGAGTGAGGGGTGCATCTAAAATATTTGCTTGTTCTGTACGTAGTGTTGGTAAGTCAAGTTTTTAGGAAGAAATCTATGTCTGAATGGTTGGCTCTGAGTATAAATTGGGGTAAAATTTTAGTTTCATTTTAATTCTGGGTAACAGTACATGTAGAAGTAAGTATGGATGGAATGATTGATTTCTCTTTTTTGTGTTGCAGCAGATTTGCCGGATATTTACTTGCTTTGTCACTGTATTGAAATTTTTCATGAGTTGTTGAATAAGGAATTATGTTTTTTGTGTATGACACATTCAAGTTGGGTTTTAAGTTCTTTCAGTTCATGTTGTGTTTGTTCAGTCGGGTTATTGGTATACTGATTTGTTAGATATTTAATTCTTTGTTCCAGTTCTTGTTGCTGTTTTTTCTTGTGTGATGAATATGATATGATTTTACCTCTCATTACTGCTCTGCCTGTTTCCTATAACAGTGATGGTGAAATTTCTGGTGAGTCATTCTTTTGATCAGTGAGTTGAAATCAGGAACTTCTAAAAGTGATGCATTGAAGAGCCATCTCTTAGGAGGTTTAATCTGTGCTTGGGAGTTGACTGATAGGGAAACACGAGCCTGTTCACTTACGATGATTGAATGAATGAGGTTTTCTAGGATATGTTTGGTCAGTGATTTACTTAAAAGGAAAAGGTCAATGGAAGATGATTGGTGGGAGGAGGAAAAATACAAATTTTCTCTTGATTATAGGTTTCTCATTCTCCAACTTTTCTCATGCAACTTAATGGTAAATGGACAGCACTTGTATAGCACTTTTCTTGTCTAATGACCACTCAAAGCACTTGACACTATATATCACATTCATACAGCTACTATACAGGAGGGCTACTATATACAGCACTATTGTATCACACACATTCATACTCTGATGGTACATTGGGGGCAATTTGGGGTTTAGTATCTTGCCTAAGGATATGTTGATACTCAGGCTGGAGAGGCCGCTGATCAAACCACCAACCTTCCGATTAGTGGACGGCTGGCCAGCTCTACTTCCTGAACCACACCCACCCAAAACATAACTTTTGTTTGTTTACATACTGCAATGAACAGTTTAAGAGTGCAAAAAAACAGACAAACCTACAAATCTGTTTTAATGTTGTTTGGCAATATTTGAAGTTCTGCTCCCATTATAATGGAGATGAATGGCATTTCTATTAAAAGACAATTGTATTGAAATATTACTGTACACACATTTTCTGTCATTCGAATATCAGGAACTGTTAAAAATGTGTTGTGGGGACAGTAAATAATTTGTGATTCAAGAATTGATGTTCCATTTACCTTTTTTAACATGTCCTTAAGCTGACAGGCTGACCTATCTTCATAATTAAATAAAAGTGAATACTACAACATCACATCAGTTGCTGTCTGGTAAATGATTTGATGCAGCATTTTCTTCTAATTGGTCAAGAGCTGGAGGTAAGGCTGGCACACTGGATTCTGCAAGCTGTTGGAGCATTAAAGTCAAGAGAGTAAAATTTTAGAAAAGGAGCAGAAGGCTATTCAAAATAAACATTCATTTCTGTTAGGACATTTAAAAAATGGATAATTTCTTCCCTAAAATGGCCACATTCCATTCCCATATACCTTGTGGGCTGGGAGTCACATTTTGCAACATCAGACTGAAATAGTGAAACCCCTGCTGGTACGTACCAGGCTGTGGAGTATCTGGGAGGAGATGATGTCACCTCTGTCTGATTCACTTTGAGCTGAGCTCACAAGTTCATCTATTTCCTCATCTGACTTCAGAGGGAACGCTGTCCTCAGGGCTGCCCTATACATACACATGTATACAAACAACTCTTTTTTGACTTAGAAACGCAACAGTAGAGAACAACTAAATGTTTTCTGCTAAAGGGTTTTTTATTTGTCACATTTTTTACTCTTCTGAATTGATGCTTTAAGGATAGAGGATGTTGTATGTTGTATAGATTGTAAAGCTAAGTTTTTTGGCCTTCATAAATAAAAGTGGGTTGACTTGCCTACAAATGTGTATGTGCTTTTTTGTGCATCTAATAATGTCACCTAAACTCCTGGATGGTGAGTGTGCTGCTCTCAGGTGTATTAGAGTTGATCAGCTCTTTTAGCTGGCTGGACTGAATTTTGCTTTGCCCTTGAGACACAATTGCATCGATCTGAAAAACAACAACAGCTTGTTAAGCAAATAGATTAAAATTTAGTGAAATACTCTTGTTTTCTTTTTTGCTGAGAGTTAAATAAGAGGATCAATGCCACTCTTATATCTGTCCATACTATATGAAGCTAGAGCCAGGAGATGGTTAGCTTAGCTTAGCATAAAGAGTGGAAACAGACGGTTAAAAAAAACTCTGCCCCACAGCACCTAAAGCTAATTAACATTTTATATCTTGTTTGTTTAATCCATTCAGAAACTGAATTGTATAAATGATAATACCCCTCATAGAACCACCACTTGTAATTGTTACACCAGTTTTTTTGAGGATTTAACAAGATGTAACATGAATAAGTGAATAGGTACTTTAAGCAGATTTCTTAAACTTTAGACAGCTCCACACTAATGAATTCCCCCTTCCAGTGTTTAAGCTAAGCTGAGCTGCTGCTGGCTCCATCTTCATACTGAATGAACAGATACTCTATGTGAGTGGTATCGATCTTTTAATGTAACACAACTCCATACAAAATCACCACAAAATATTTGCCCACTTCTGAAGCCATGGTTATAATATAGAGCACCTGTACAGTGGTGGAGTCATGTGTATCAGACTGCATGCTGCCTCTTTTATGGAGCTCCAGCAGGGTGTCATACTCACTCTTCAACTGATCAAAGTCATCCTGCAGTGTCTTCAACTGGACAGCAGAAAAGAAACAAAAAACAAAAAAACAATACTACGGTGAAGATTTGACATTTACATACAGTTTATGAATTCTGTGTATGCATGAGTGCACTGTATGTACACCATATCTGTCTTTATGAACCACCTGCAGGAGTGCCTGCTTGTGTGTTTGTTCCAGGTTGTCCCAGTTGCGTCGTGGCACGACATCCCAGTACTCTGCCTTCATCTTGCTGAGCTCCTCTTGGGCTATAGTCAGGTCTTCGCGACACACCCTCAGTGCAAGCTGCAGCTCCAGTGGGTCCTTAGCCTCTTCTTTCATCATGGAAACAAATCTCAGAACAAAATCCACTTGTTTTTGTATATCTGTATCTACAATTACTAACATAAAAGGTGGCATTCAAGAATAATATTTTTTGGTCAGTATTTAAATACATTATCTTTTAAAGACAGCGCTGATTTTGTAAATCTATTATTATGAAAATTTTTTATGGGGGCTTGACTAGAAATTGTGAGCCGGTGGGGAAGGTTCTAAAGATGTACAACAGAAAATATAAATGAACCGTAAGGGAACTTCCTGCTTGGGCTCACCTGTATTTTCACCTGCAGGGTGCTCCTCCTTCACAGAGGCTCTTGTTAGGTCACTGAGCTGCCAGATCAGCAACTTTCGGGCGTCACGCTCCTCCCGGTACTGCAGATACTGGTTGGACAGTTCACACTGCAGACGTTCTACCTGGAGAATAATAGAAGATAGTGGGGTGTTAATGATAATCTACCACCAACCTTTTGATGTGAGCTGAAATTCAAACGAAACATGATTTCTGACTCTAAATAACATTTTTATGCACGTATGAGATTAGAGCAGCACATAGAATAAATGTTAGAGAAACAGGAATTCATGTTGAAATTAATCACACCATGTTGTATGCCCTAAAAAGTTACACGAATCGACAAATAAATGTGGCTGGAACAGCCCTTTACAAGTATATCATGTACCACTGCCTGCATGGTCCTGTCTTTCTCCTTCATGGCCATAATGTCCCCTTGCAGTTGCTGCTTCTCCCTTTTCAAGGCTCCAATCTCAGCCTGCTCCTCTCCCCAGCGAGCTTGAATCTTCCTGTCACATTCCTCTGTCACAAGCCTCAGATGGGATCGCAGTGGTTCCAGTTCTCGGATTTGATCCTGCTGATATGCTGAGCAGATGTATAATGCATTTTAAAAGATCGATTATAAAGCTATAGGGCTGATAACTGATGACAATCTTAACTGTTGATTTAGTGAATAAGTCCTTTTAATAACTTCCTCCAACTCTGAGTTTTGCTTTATATTTTCTCATTTTGTATAATTGTAAACTGAATCCTTCAGAGTTTTCTGACTCACTCTGAATAATTTAAATAATTGAATAACCATTTATTTTTGTTGCCATTATTTGTCCCCATGGCACATCATTCATTACCCTCTGATCTGTTCTCAGAAATGTTGGTTTATGTGGACGCCATAGACACAATGTAAACAAAATAAACCTTTTCTTATAGAAATGCAACTAATTCTCCAAAGCTAGCTCTCCAATCTGCTATTTCTCATGTGCCTCAAAGACAGAATTTTCCTTCATTATGACTGATTCTTTTTTGAGCTACCTGTCCTCCTTTATCTTCATAGCACTTTTCATTCATTCAGAAAAGTGTTACTGCATACTTGTCATTCTTCTTAAGTAATGAAAATGACCAGGCAGGCTACCTCACAGAGCTACTGACCTAAAGTGTTTTCATATTCCTTTTTGATGGCAGAGAGAAGGGGTTGGTAGGTTTTGAACTCTTTGATGAGACAACCAAAGACATTACGGTAGACCTGGGGCCAAAGCAGATGAAGACATGTAATATTTTAAGAGCAAAGAAACCAAAACATAACAATAACAACAAAAAACAAAGTTCTTGTGGCAGGGATTATGTGCTCCGCACATGGATGTATAGTGCGTTTTCTGGTTTTATTGTGAAAATGAACCATTGCACCTGCAGCTTCAGTTCCTGGAGTTTTGGCTCATGGGGGCTGATAGTATGTAGCTCCTTGTTCACATAGCTCTCCAGACGCACCAGCAGTTGGGGCTTTCTCCCCAAGCCTGCATAAATGTAACTGCTCCCTGTCGAGCACAACTACCAGGGCAGGGTTCGACACACACACACACACACACACACACACACACAAAGCAAGACTACTGTGACAGTGGAAAAGAAAAGGGGTCGGCTATTTTGAGAAATAATCTTAACGGCATTGAAAATACTGAGCTATTATTGATATTCAGTAACACAGAGTAAGCTTACCATGTGTGAAATGATCATAGGCTGATGAAACTGTTGCTGGTGTGCTTACCTTTCTCGCTGCAGATGGCTGGGCAGAAACAGCACCAGCGCTATCTCCTTCTTGCCCTTCCTCTGTCGTCTGGACAGCATAATTTTGAAGACTGTGGTCATGTGTGAGTTTTAATTAGACAGAGTACAGAACAGAACAGAGTTCTATTAGGTTGAACATTATAATTTAACTTGCTAGTTTCGCTAGTCACTATATGTACTCGTAAAGAAACAATGATTACAATATTTTATATAGCAATCTCTTAATCACTTGCCTTTGTTTTTGTGACGCCGTTAAAGGTGGAAACTTAATATCTTTCGGTGGTGACATTTCTAGCGATTATATGAAAGCTAAAGTAACATAACAAGCTCCTGCTCTTTTCAATTTGAGTTCAGCATCACAGTCCTAGTATTGTGGCAGGGTTTCCATGGTAACGAGGACAGCGTACGTAGCAAGACCCACAGGGTGGGCCGCGGCTCGCCTAACTACTTTTCAAAGATGAACACTTTATTCTTAAATGGAACATATACTTTCTAACCTTAGGAGAGTGTAGTTTTTTTTTAACTTTCTATAAGCCATTGACTCTGACTAGTGCCAGTAACAAATATTTGATTAAAAAAAATAGTAACCTACTTTATAAATAAATAAACACCTTAGAGTGAAATATGGAAGTGATAGAAAAGAAGATAAGAAAAGTACCATGCTAATAATCAATTGAATAGAGACTTGGTCTCTGGAAATTGGCACATTTCGCAAATATCATACTTTATTTACTCTCTAGAAAAAAATAATCAGTTCTGTCAATTAATGTTCATCTAGCTGGCAAAGACATCATGTTCCACTTTATCTTATGCACGTGCCACGTATGGCTAAAATAAGAGATGATGATTAAATTATATAATATTCTTTAAAAAAAAAAAGTCTATAAATTGAACAGCTGAAAAACTACATTTCCTAGCTACCTCTCTCAGTGTAAGCCCTAAACCAGGGTCACCGCTGTGGAGCTGTGTAGTCATTTCTAGAGACATTAGCATAAAAGCGAGCGTGCAGCTGAACTACAGTACCCACACGGCACTCTTCCAGCCTACAGTACATTCTGCTGCTTATCCGGGGATGTCACACCGCTGCTATTTTCTCCCCTCAGTCCCTCTCACTCTCAGCCTACAGCTCCAACGGACTGACACGGGGCTTTGGACAGAAAGAAACGAACAATAAGATACAATACAGAGGCCAAAAATGGCAGAGCTTGGAGCGGGAAGCCTGCCGTTAGGGGATCCTGCTTTTAATTACCAGGAGCACGAGCTGAACGAGCGGCTGAAGCGGCTCTACCCGGCTGTGAACGAGGATGAGACCCCTTTACCCCGATCCTGGAGCCCCAAGGATAAATACAGCTACATTGGGCTGTCACAGAACAACCTTCGGGTCCATTATAAAGGTTAGAGAGCTGGGTCAGCCCTGATGGGTCTGAACAAGTAGTCACAGCAACAGAGCAGAGGGTCTCAGCTCAAATCTGTCACAGTGTTGTTGCGGGGGGGAGGGGGGTCTTTCTTTCAGTCGCGCACACACTCTCTCACACACACACATACACAACTCACACGGTATGCGATTATGTTCACTGTGTGTGCGTGTGTCGTCCCGGTAAATCTAGTCTGAGCTGCTTCTCCTGTCCTATAACCTTGCTTTGTTTCATAAATGAGCAGAGGAATGCCTAAATGGGTGACAGTAAACTCGCTAACCCTGACAGTTGGTCTTATTAAAACCACACTGAAATTCACCTTCAATAGCACGGATCCCTTTTGTTTATTTACCGTTCATGGCGTTATTTGTTTGTAGTTAACTGACTGTGCATCTGATGTTTTCCATAGTTTATACTGGAAGGAGGTAGTGGCAACAATAACGACGCATACATAGGGGTTTGCCAATGAGCTAACTAATGGTATTTAACAAACAGGAGCTAGCTAACAGCAAGCTACCTCTTAAGCAAGTACAGTAGTTAGCCTTGTGGCTAACAAGCTAACGTTAGCTAACCTGACTGTTCCTTGTGACTAATATTGTATTGAAAACAGCGTGGTAAGCTAGCTGTGAGGTGGGCCAAGCCAAACTTGTTAACCATTTACAATGTAGTGCTCAGTGTAGTGCTGTGTTTGTTTAGTTTTTGACCACAACAGCACCAAAATAGAATAAAAATGGCATTGTTGTGTTTTCTCGCGTGATTTCAGTGGCAGTGTTCTAGAAGTCTTTTCCAGAATTTGTAAATCATTTTTTCCAGCCTGGAAGCAACCGGTCCAGCTTCATTCAGATCTGTATGTCCCCAAAGCACAACAGTCTCGTGTCCAACCTCCAGCAGGCAGCCAGCTTGTTTTTAATAGCTGCTGTGAGGGAGGAGGCCTCTGCGCATTACATTAGGCCAAATGTAGCGATCTTGTAATAAATCTCTAGTTCGGAAGACTCTGGCATTTTCACAATAACAACTTTGCTTGTCAGACGGAGCAGTCAGTCACTTATTCAGAAAACTGTCAGTATCGTCTGCCTGGCCTACTGCTGGATTATCTTGCGTAGCCAGCATAAACCAAAACAAGGTGACATCTGTGTGAAGTCCTGTTCTCAGTCTTTTGCCTGCTCTGTTATTTTTCGTCAGGCGACACGCCAGGGCAGCCCCTCAGTAGCAGGCAAGCTAGTCCTGCATCTCAGGCTATGAAAAATCTCCACAGAAGCATTGCAAGGCCACTTCGGGCCCCGTTGGCTGTTTACATCAGCGAAACATGCAGAGGACGAGAGGATGCAGGCAGGCTGAACCCATTTTGAAAGGCATATTTGGCACATACGTAGTAATGGTCCTGCTGTTTGTGAATAGGGAAGGCCTCTTTAAATCGAGACTCTTGGGTAGATAGCCTCATATAACCCACAGATTATTGAATGCATAACTGATCAGGTCGCTATAAACAGTGGTTAAATTTGATATCAGCCTACATTCATTTTTTTGGTGATATAGCTGTACATAATTTTGAATGGATGCTGTTGTGCTCCATGTTGAATTCTGGTCATGGTGTGACAAAACATAGCTGTTGCAAAGGTTGGTTCATCTACCTTAAATTTTGATCAGTGTTATTGAGATCCTTGCATTCTGTCTAGAATCACCCATGCACTTCTCACAGCTGTGACACTGGCACAAAATGATGAATGGCGTATGACTTAAGATAAGATGCCATTTCATGTGACGTTTATGTAGTGCAGTAAGTCTTTATGTCTATGAAAAGTACACATATTAAGTGACACTGCACAGTTGTTCAGGGATGACAATATAAGTAGGTCTACTCAGAATTGTGTAGGATAATTATTCTTCTCCTGGTTGTTCCAGCTCCCGCTCTGTTCCTTCACCCTTGTGGTTTGGATGCTATTTTGACCAGTGTGCCAGTTTTCTCTGTTCAAGGCCACACAGTGTCTACCTAGTCCTGTTGTGCTACAGATGTATCTACCCAGTGTAAACAACTACATACATAAAGAAAGACTGCAGCTCATATAAACAAACATTTTAACTTAGTTCCTATGAATACATCAGTTGAATGATGTTTTTGTTTTACAAACCTTAAGGATTCTCCTGTTTCATTCTGATGCAGAGATGACTGCATTGTTCTTTTAAAAGGCTTTAAGGATCAATATATGAACAGAAAGATAACACTGCTTGACAGGTATGGCTACATGTAGTGAGTAAAGCATTCTGTATATACTTAATGCACTGTAGCATACCCTATAGTATTGTTTGGGCTGTTTTAAAGTATACATTAATGTATAGCTACTAAAAATAGACTGGCTAGTATTCACTGTATCTTTGAATCATCCTCCAGGAAGACCAAGATGATTAAGGACTCCATTGGGAATAAAAAATAACTAATGGAAAAAAAAAGAATTAAAATACAAATGCATTTTCTGTGTATTTATGTTAAACAAACATACTGTAAACTTGCTATTATTCCTGTCAGGTCTGTAATTTCTTTACAATAATCATCCATTTATCCATATATCAATTGATAAAGATAGTACAGATTTATTTACAAAGCATGTTCAGGCCAAAAGTTTGAAGGTGCTTCTTATTGAAAGTTTTTTTAACAACAAAATATGCTGTGTTGTTGAAAGACTTTCTAACAACAACAACATCTTTTGCATTTGTGGCAGCACTTCACTCCAGATCCACTGGGGATAATTACCATCTCCTGATGTGAACTATGAGGTGCTGTTCCTCAATCCAAAAGTGTTGTAGGTCACAGCTTGACAAAGCTAACAGAACTACATCATCTGCAAAAAAAGTGCAATCCTGAGATCACTAGAGAGAACTGGACTTCCTCCAGTCCTTGGCTGTGCCTTAAAATTTTGTCTTTGAAAATCACTAACTGAATAGATGACAAAGCACAACCTCAGTGGAGTCTGTGTATTACGAAGGTTTGACAAAGTGCCAGGGATGAAGACAAAGCTTTTGGTCCAGTTACACAAGGACCTAATTGCTCATAGTAGCATAGTAGCAATGGTCCATAATACCAGAGCTGCTCCATCAGAAGCCTTGGACTAGTCCAAGCTAAGGCCCTTTTAAATACTGCTTGAGGTTAGAAGTCTTAGTTATATGCTCATCAAAATTATAGCTCACCAGCATTTTTTAACTTGTGGCTGCGTTGCAGGCAGTAGATTAAGCTCCTCTAGTGATTTGTATGTATCGTTTTTTTGATACAGTTGTCCATTTGATCATTTGTACAAAATAATTTCTTAAAAGAAGACTGGAATAGGGCTCAGACCACTATTTTTAGGCACAGTAATTTGATTTAAGCCATATCTATTGCACCTGAGTTATGTATTATGTTGTGATGATATTCAGAGGCTAATGTCGTTGTTTAACACTGGCTTCTGATGTTCAGTTCCAAGCATAATATTTGATTTATGCGATAGATATGAAACGATCTCTGAAAATCAAATCCCTTTGCTCCCTCTTGAGTCAGCAGGAAACCTATTTAAGACAGGCCTGTCAACATTTTCACAGAGCAGTTAAAGGATCTATTTGTAAGTTTTGCCATCGCTACATAGCCAACTTTAGCATTAACGGCTGTTTACTTACCAGTGCAGAAGAAACATTGCAAGTTCAGCATCAAACTTCATTCCTTTACTCAGCAAAAGCTGTCTCCAGTGGTGGAAAGCAACAGCAATGTTTTGCTTCTAGTTCTATCACTTATTTTCTTTTACTGAAGGTAGTTCATTAACCAGCTAGCCCTGGCTCTGCCAGCCTGTCTCATCACTTTCCAATAGAGACTCACTGTCGCATCCAGACTGCACTGAGGAGGTAGCATTGCTCAGATGCTGTATTCTAACCTCTTGTATGCAAACACAACAATGGCTGAAGCTCTTGGCAAGCAACCATCACCACCACCCACTCCTAGCAGGAAAACACATGTGGTGGCAGAGAAAACTTCCAACTAGCCCCTTTAAGACCTTTAAAAGGCCCTGCACATCCACACAGGTGTGTTCAGTTTATGTGGCTGATTAGACTTTTGCTAAGGTTGAAGATGGGGCAGAGCTATGTGGGGAATTAAATGAGGCATCTAAATTCTCTGTACTACTAACATGGGCAGCTGTGGCTTAGGAGTGTGTTGTGTATAACTCACAGAATTGGTGGTTTGATCCCCAGCTCCACCTCTCCATATGTCACTGTGTCGTCCTTGGTCAAGTCCAAAGTGAAATCAGCAGCACTACCAACAGCAGCACTGATCAACATCACAGTGATCGAAATGTATTACTTTAAGTAATATTTAGGGATGCTTGAACTTTAAACTAAAATTTTGTTTTACAAAGATTTTGCTAGTCTTACATATTGAATCATGACTAATGTCATATTCCCCCATTGACAGGGTGTGAACTAAAATATATTTTAACAATGATCTGTCCATCACATACATTAACAGTAAATGTATTGGCCTGTAAATATGTGGTTAATTTGGTCTGGTTGACAATAGAGGTCATGCCCATTGTACCTTTAAAGTTCCTAGAGGTAAGCATAACATTTTTCAAGTAAAGGGATTTAGTGATTGCACATGGCCTTTGCCCTAACCTTTACTAGACAAGGCCATTACATCTGTACATCATTTAGGTGACTACAGCAAAAGTGAGTAGTGGGCAGAAGAAAAGATGTTTATATTTTCTTCATTTGTTAGTTGTTGTAACTTGGTACTTGGCATTTTTGTTTGACTGGCTTGCTGCATTTATGGGTCTAACAGTAGGCCTTTTTCACAGCAGACATACATTTTGATTTATCGTAGTGGGAAAAGCATAGGTGTTAACAGTAACATTATGGCTCTGACAATAACAAAAGGGCTTTTCCTAAAAAGACTGCACTAGAAATGCAGACTAAATTTACAGGTAACATGGAACCTTGTGTTGTAAAGGGTTGTCATCTTTTGTTTGCTTTAGCTCGGGTTTGATACCTTGATTGACGCAAGGTGTGAAGAAGGCGTCATGTTAAAAAATATAATTAAAACCATTTAACTGGTGATGATTCTGATGAAACAGTGACATCACAGTTCTCACCACCACTGATCTTTACTGCGCCCAATAAGTAGTTTCTCCTCTTCAACCATTTGAATGATTTTCTGCTCCGTACATACAGTACCTTGTGACCATCATAGTTGTATTCTCTAATTATTCCATAATCTCCATGGATGTCCACCTTTTATCATGAGCAGCATAGCACTATTCACTTCTTTGCTGCTGTTGCTGTTGATGGGACAGGGCAGAAGGCAACGTTGGACTGTGACCTTTGTTGTACTTGCTGTAATTGAATTGATAGATTTTGCACTTTCTCCTTTGGCCGTGGATAGAACCTGGGTTGGGACTGCTGGTTTCATATTAAGCAACTAAAGTATGACTGTACTGTGGGGTAAGAGGAGCAGAAGATTAACCTTTGACCCTCAACCTCTCGTGGAGAGGTTTGATGTCATATAACAGCTGAAGTGTGTGACCCTGCAGCGTCAATGCTGTGTCTTGGAAAAAATGTTTGTCTCAGTATTTTAGTTAGCAACATGACATGACTTTGGAAATGAAATTTACAATTTGGTGAGGCAAAGTAGCTACTGCTGTCGTTGGAGTATGACTCTTGTACATCTTTGGTGGTCCTCTCTAGCTGACATTGAGCCGCTATTTCATCCTTACACAAAGAATGATGTATGGATGCGGAATTTCCAGTTTAAGAGTGTCATTTAGGGGGTGGTGGAGAGTTGTTGTTAATAGTAGTAGCCATTTCTCCAACCCATCTATGCAGTTGTAAAGAGACCTGTTGGCCTACTGTCAACTTGTTTTCACGAGGAGCAGCTAAAAATAAATGGCATGAATGTTACGACAGCCACTGGACCAGACAATCGCAACACACAGCGCAGTCATACAAGTTTATGAGTATATGTTGTGTATTAATAATGCAGTGCAAATTCAAATGTGCTTTAATTTGGTGTCACCAGAGAATAGTTGCATGACAAAAACTTGTCTGTATATGGTGTATTAGTGACCATAAATAAATCCTGCAAACATAAATGTGCATTTTTTTTTTTTAATAGAGTATGTCATTGTTAATTATAGACCGAGCCCTCTGATTCGGTTTCAGACAACTAGCATTTTCTATCGTACCATGTCTTGATCAACTGACTGTATATTGTGGCTAGACTTGATCTCTCTCTCTCTCTCTCTCTCTCTCTCACTCTCTCACTCACACACACACACACACACCAAGAGCCTCTAGGTATCTGCTGACAGCCAGCTGCTTCGGTTAAGGTTACAGCCTATCTACATTTCATGCATCAACATACACACACATACAAACAGGGCTCACAATGACTTGTTATGTATCACGACAGGTGAATTCAATGGTGTGATTGCATTTAACAGATAGATATGCACATGCTTACCGTAGAGGCTAGGTTGCAGTTACACAACACACTACTGAACACAGTAGTCTTTCTCAGGACCCAGGGGATTGCATAAGCAGCCATCTGAATATAGAGCCGACGAACCAGTAATGAGTGTTGTGCCAGATGGTGGTCTGTTACAATACATAAGCCCTATGACCCTGCCATGTACATCATAACCTGACTATGTATAATGTGTCGTCTTTACGCCCGCACACACACACACACACACACACACACACACACACACACACACACACACACACACACACACAAAAGGCATCTGTGGCTCAGGAGTGAGTGGTAGGTCACCAACCCGGGAGGTCAGTGGTGATCCTCCTCCAGTCCACATGCAGTATCCTTGGGCAGATACTGGACCCCAGGTGCCCCGATGTAGCGCGGAGTATGAATGTGTGTGCAAGTAAAATGAATAGTCTGTAATTAATGAGCGCTTTAGTGGTCAATATGACTAGAAAGCACTATATAAGTGCAGATCATTTACTATTCCATAACAATGAATGCCATTTATAATGTTATCATAGAAAAGTCTGATGTACTGTTTGAGTTTTCATCTGACTGATCACTAAATTTCATTGTAAATACAGTACATCAAATTGAAACGTTGATATGTCTATATGATAATGGATTGATAAAGTCCCTAGAAAATGAAGCATGACCAAAGAGGAACTTGCTCATCAAACCAATCCCTGAGGGAAATGTAGGATTAAAAAGAAATAAAACCCTAATTAAGTACATAGATCAGTAAAGTCAAGCTCTAACATAACAATGTCACCCGACTAACAAGTAGCCTCAGAACTGCAATGCTATGCCTTTTACAAGAAGACAGTCAGCCTTGGTCAGCTAGCAGGCTGTGTTTTATAGCCCTAACTTAACCACTGGGTCAGGTTTACTGTTTTTCTTTGCATACTCAGACGAATAGGAGGTCTGTGAGTAAACTGGACACCATGTTTATGTCTTAAATTTGTTCCTGGTTGAAAATATAGCTTATAAAAGTTTTGGAAATGTAAAGATGCATGAAGCCACCATGTAACTAAATGAGTAAATAATAGTTTAGTTTAATGAAAAGTTGCTGATAGAATATCATGAGACAACACATGCTGTGAAATGCACAAATGTTGCATTTACAAACGCCTACGGATAAGCTTTACCTCTGCTGGTTAGAATTAAGCAACGCAACTAAACACTTTTAGGTGAAACTAACTGCTTTACCAGATCTGGTTAGTGAGTATCAGTAGTCAAATACAAACCCAGTGTGATTCTAGCTTCATTTACTGGTTAAATAATAATGGAAGTGGCAGGATAAGTTCACTAACGTATTGTATCTTCCAGTGAACTGAGAGGCTCACAGGCATTTATTGCTTGGTATGAAGATGCTTTAGTAATGCAATGTACTAACAGAAGACTTAATCCTTACAAAATCTGCATATTGTTTCCATCACCTTGTATTTCCTCTTGCAGGCCATGGTAAGAACCACAAAGGGCCTTGACATCGGTCTGACTACTCACCAATCCCTGCTGCCTGTAGGATCTACTACTTTGAAGTCAAGATTGTCAGCAAGGTCGAGATGGGTAAAGCAGATAGAACTCTTCACCGAAACCTCGTGCATATGCATTGTGATACTAGGAAACCCTTTCTAGCCTTGTACCTAATCTGTCAGTATTTCTCTCCCACAACATACGTAACTGTGCCCACAAACTAAAATTGTATTAACTTGCCATTATTCCTGCTGTACTTTTTCTTTGTCTGTACTCTGCGTGTCTCAGCTTCATGCTCAGGTCCATGAATCACTGCCCTGCATTGCAGTTGTGGAAGCATATTACCAAAGAGCCAGTCTCATGAATAGCAAGCAAAGTTTTACCTGTTCATGCACTGATTTCTTGGGCAGATATAAACTAAATGTCCACTCTAAGCGTGTCCAATCTGAAGACAGTAAGACATTCTTATTGTTAAATATAAAGAGAAAAACTTATTAAACATAAGGGAGTTAAAAACCTCATTGTTACGATTGTGCCTATATCTTGCCATTGGCAACAATTAATAAGTCATCATCAATTAGCAATAATTTCATAAGTTTAATTTATTCTCTTTTAACACTGGCTTTAGGGATTGCAGTGTGGGTTGTTTGGTTGGCCTTGACTGGAATGATTGCCATGAGTTGATGCATGCTAATATGCTAATATAAGTGTCTATAAAGAGATTCTTTCTTAAATGTTAACATTTACAAAAACATATTAATGCACTAATATGCTATTAACATTAATATATTGATAAATAACAACTTAAACTTTGTTAGGTAAATTTCTTATGTTTTTGTTACTAAATCCAACAGTTAGAAAGGATGTTTTGGCCTCACAGTTCCGCCACCTCGGCTTATTGATATTAGTGTATAACAATTTTTTTTTTTCATGTATCATAGCATCACAGCAGTTAATCCAGAAAATTATGGTATATATTATGCCTTTGTCAGCACCAATAAATTATTATTTCATGTGCATCATGTAAAGGTATTTAGGCCTGCCTGTGGTTATACCATTATTGTATTTTTCCTCTGTAGTTCAGATATATGCGCTCATTTCATGATATGGCGAATCTATCATCTTATATCTCATGTATATTTCTTGGGATTCTCTTAGTATCAGACATTTCTAGGTCACTTTGGTGGTTTGCAAATCTGTTAACGCGCTTTCCTCACATGAGTCTACATAAAAACAACAGTCTTTATATCCTTGATAAGATCATTGCCAAATACAGGTACCTCAAGATATCACTCAAGCTTCCATTCAAGTCCTGTTGCCCAATGTCTACATCAGCTCTCCTGCTCTCAAATGTCTCTGCAAAGAGAGTGACATCAAAACATTTAAAATCATGTTCATCTGATGTCAGTAAAATGGGGATGTTACAGCCTGAAATGGCAGCTTTGGCAAAAAAGCCTAACAAATCAAATCAGAGGCAAAAATATAGCAGTGAGCTTCTATACTGCTAAAAATCAAAAGCTAGTAGTAGCTGCCCAAAATTATCTATATATTTATCTATATCAATGTGACCTTTGTTAGAACAGGAACGAGACGTACACATATGAATCAAAGTAGAATATCTGATCTCTAATGATGCAAGGCAGAATAACCTCTTTAGTGGTTGGGATGATACATTCATTACATTTCCTTGTATCAGAAATTCAAATTTTGTCAGATTAAACACATTGATTCTGCAGGCACTGGTACAGAAATGTTTTTGTCACATTTACTTTGACAATTTTATTATGCACTATTGTTTGTACTGATATACAGTCAGTGCTCAGTAAGTGTTTCCCCATGATTAATCCAGGCATTGTTTGCTCAAGATGGCACAAAAACTAGGTATCATCATGCTGATTCTAATGTTGCCAACAGTGGGTGATTAACTTCAAACACAATTCAACAAGGAGGTGATTCCCTCTTTAACTGTCATTATGCCAGTTTCTGGAAGAATCTGAATGTCAGTTTTCTAGACACTGCATTGAACAGTGTCAGCCTGTAGTTTAAAGAGTCGAGATGAATTGAGAAACTGAATAGCTTTTCATACAAGCCATACAACACACATACCACCCCTTAGCTAAAGCATCTGCTGGCAATGATTGGGTTGTTGATCAGTACTCAATATTGCTGTTATTACTTTGCTAGATGTGAAAGTTCACAAACTCCAACCTCACCTTTTGGCCTAATAACAATAGAACCGAAACTCCTCCATCCTCACAATAAAGTCTCAGGTTACATAATATACTATTAACGTTCCCTATTTCCAGTTACGCAAGCCTCTGTGAGAACAGAACAAAATGGTGGTGAGGGAGTGTCTTTGTGTGTAACTACTACCTTAACTGTAAATAGGAAAATCTTCCAAATCAAGTTGGCTGTTTTTAAGTTTAAACACTTGACAGCAATGCGAGTACTTAGAGTAACTGTGTAGTTCACTGGACCAGCAGCAGAACTTAATGTCATGTTTAAGCTGTAACATTCAAATCATACAGTGCACAATAGACATTCCTTTCATTCCTACAGTGAAGTTTGAAGCTGTATGTCAGGAAATACTGCCATGACATTCCACTATAATAATAGTGAACATGTATTTCTAAGGTACTACTGAAACTGGGCGATAAACTGAAACTCAAAGTAAACCTGAATATGATACTGACTTCCAAAACCATAAAAGTTTCAATACTCATGGCCTCAGGTCTCACTCTCTTTAACAGCATGGAGTAAAAGCCTTAGATTCTCTTCACTTTTGTGTAATATAAGTATATATTATATATATACATATAATTATATATTGTTTCACAATCTAAAACTTTTCTCTCTGGGTTTATTGCCACCTCTTAGGACTGATACTTGTTCCAGACCGGCAAAACTTAATGAACCGTGGTTGGCTTCAATATAATGCTTTGCCATGGTATACTCTATATTACCCATGTGAATGGCTAAGTTGAAATATTATTGCTTTGAGATGTCTTTTAGTGTGACTAACAGGGACAGATCTGCATGTAAATTACAGTTATGGAATGGCAATTAATAAATGGAACTATGAAAAACTTTCCCCCTGTAAGTAGGTGAGGAAAGAAATTATTGTTATGACATTGTGCAAATCAGCCACATTGCTGTCTGCCAGGTTTATGACTGAGACCTGTCTGATGAACATCCCATTGTATCTTTTAATCTGGTGTAGCAAAGACAGGATTTAAGACAGACTCTTTCAGCATAGGTTTCATTCCAGAAAGTTGTCAAAGGTTCAGTAAGAGTTGTTTAGTTTGACTTAAACAGTCATTGTGATAGGATACAAAGCATAGTCTTAGAGTTCTGTTGTCGTCAGTTTATGTTAGCTAGCATATGCCAGCTTTTGGTCAGTATCATGCGTTGTTGTCCAGCAGATGAAAATATCACCGGCCAAATGTCTGGTGCAAAATATGCCAAATAAATATTCTGTTGTGTGACGTATAAAATATATTGACAACTGAAAGGATAACACTGATAAGGACAAAAATCTTTTAAATTGATCAAGAACAGTGTAATCGCTATCATTGACAAAAATAGTAAGTTTACTGAGCAGAACACAGGAGCTGTTGGAGTGCCACTGCCTCAATCGGTTAGTTAGTTAGTGTTATTGTGTGACTTTCAGTGGTGAAAGGAGTATTCCGGTCATTTACATAAGTAAAAGTACCACAGTAAATTAACAAACAAACCGAGGCAGCAGTGTCTCAGCAGCTCTGAGTGCTCTGCTCAGTGAAATAACTGTTTCACCTCAGTTGTTTACGTTAGACTTTAATGCAAACACTTCAGAACATTCTTAAAAAGCCATTCAAATGTAACTGTTTTATTTAACTCAAGAAACGAAACGTTAAGCCATGAACGTGTTCCGGACTAGCCATTGTCATTGCTAGCCATTGTTAGCAATACCAGTTGATAACAATGCTGTACATGGTATTTTGCACATACAAACACGGCATAGTAACATGTCCATGGATAAAAATTGAACAGTGCTATGTGTATGACTAAGTTAACGTGAAACAAATAACACAGAACTGCCATAAACAGTAAAATTAGCAGAGTGTTCACTACTATTAATGCAAGTAGCAGCCGTCCTGAATTCTAGTCAGGTCGAGTCGGGGTTGGTTGGGTTTCTCAGACTTTCCAAGTTGGAAATCTGACTTCAGGGTGCGTTCCAGTTGAAACGTCTGTCTAGGATCTCAGAAATTTTGACTTCTGAGTACAAGTGGAACATACCATTATCATTTAGCGCGATTCCAACAGGTCTGAGCAGACATCCCTCAAGGAGTTCAGTTCTGCTGAGTACTCTAAATAAATAGCATTTGTTGGATCATAACGTTTGGGCTTTATTTTTCTTTAAATGTATACTGTTATATGGCTATTTAAAACATATGTCTGGTAGTTGTTCTATATGGCTGGAATTCTTGAATATTAACGGATATAGCGGCTGTCAAAAAAAGTCTAGCAGAAACTTTGGTTGTTGTATTGGTGTTTCTCTCAAAACCTCTTGAGCCTTGGTTTTATTGATTTCATTACTTGGGTAACTCAGAAAAATGTTTTTGGTTATGCTGGTGGCTGGTGCCAGTGATGGTAGTATTGGTGTGATTGGTCAGCCACTTTGGTAAAAAAGCATAACTCAAAACATTGTCTGGTCTACGGCCTTGATTGCTATGACACCAGTTTCTTTTCCCCCTCTTACATTCTAGATACCATTGTGTAGAAAGCAGGAAACTTGTGAATAAAGCCATCCAGTTAGCTCAGACCACAGATTTACTGCTTGGTTTTGAGTGGCAATATCAGCGTGTGCCAAAGTGAGCTGAGACTACGCCAGACATGTTGAACTGACAATACTGATGACTCATTCAATTGAGAAAAAAAGCTTTTTTTGCTGTTGCTTTCGTAAGCTTGCTTACATGAAAAGGATGCCGGGCAACCACTTACCCTGGTGTGACAGGCTTATGATGTCACTGCTAACCCCTACACTTTAACTCTCGTTGCCACTTTTAATGTTTAGACTCTACCTCAGAGGCAGTTCGCTCAGCAATAACTAGTCCTCACATTTGGGATATGAAAGGAGATCAAAGACAGTGTGTTCAAAGTTGCCTCTGCCTGACAGGCATCAAAAGTTGATCCAGAGCTTTATCTGAATATTTTTCAAAGGTAACCTGAGAAAACACTAAAACACTGAAAATACTGTGGGAATCGGAAGGAGCTGATGCTCTTTAGTGATTACAGATATGTTTAAATGTGGGTGCATGCTATGTAATGTTGAATATATACTGAAGTTTGAATTTTTCTTCTCATGTGTGTAGGTACATGGGCATCGGCCTGTCTGCCCAGGGAGTCAACATGAACAGACTGCCTGGTGAGTAAGATGTGAATGATATCACCATAACATACAGAGTTGGGGGATGGACAGATAGACATTTGTTTGATGGATCGATGCTGAAATTAATTTAAGGATGTTACAGTCGGTGTGGTGGATGTCAGAATGTATTGATGCAAAGACGCTAGAACAACATGACAGAGCCTGTGGTTGGAGCAATCAGTGAGATGGAGTGAAATAAGCACTCCCAGGGGTAGTCAACATGAACAGACTGTACGGCAAGTACTTCATTGCGCCAACGGCCAGCAGTAGCAATAGCTTACTGGTCTGGAGCCAGAATTTCCACTTAGCAGATCGGACCAGTGCTTTGGCAAGCTAAGAAGAAAAACATCCTGCAGCGATCTCTTCTTTTGTTCAGTTGAAAAAATTGAAAACAGGACAGTTTTCACAGCACAATTAAGCTGCTGTGGAGGGGCTGGCCAAAACCTTGACCCTAAGCATTTCTAATTACTTATTGGCCCATGGTTCTAGCACTCCGACCCCACTGGCTCAGATCACAATCAAGCATTAACAATGCAGTGAGTGTGGTTGGTTTACTTTAAACTTAACATCACAGAAAACTGGGAAATGGTTGATTAGTAACCCTGATTCATTGTTTTAATTTAGGCTGTAGATATTTTTGCATTGGAGTATTGAGAGAAATGTTGTGGATTGATGACAGTTTGGTGTATGAATGTGTGGAGTTTGTGGAGGCTAGATGTAAAAGTAGATGAAAGGAATGTGACAAGAAAAGGATCTTATGGATAAGTGAAAGTAGGTGGCAGTTGGCCAACATTTATGAGATTTGGGGATGAAAACAGGAGGAGATGATGATGTGCGGCATTGCTGTAGCAACTGGATGTGGTTTGTGGATTTGGTCTGAATAGTCTGACAGCTGCAGAAAGAACATGTCAGGACATGTCACTGAGTGTCCTCAGACTTATCTTACTTAAGCCAAACTTTTCTTTCTCATTTTGATCAGTATTTTACATAAAAATTTTTGGACCTGGGTCTTGGGCCATACTCAATTAAATGAATATAAAATGCATTTATTGTTTACAGGACCATTTTGTGAATGTGTTTACCACATACCTAAGGGTGTTACACCAATTTAACCACACAAACTATGTCAAAAATATTATAAATTATTACATATGTTTCAGTATATCAACATTGGAGCAGCAGCGGTGAAGCCATCCTCAGAAACGCAAATGTTCATGAATTTTTTAAAATAGCAAAATGCACTTAGACCTAGCTACTTTTTGGACAAACTTAAGCCACTTTTTGTAGAGGAGAGTCTCCACTTTTGCCCTGCGACTGTAATGTCAGGCTTTCCCTCTTCCTCTCTATGCATCTCATTCAATTGACTACACAGCTGACAGAGATGTGAATGAGCTTCTAACTTTCTCTTTGAGTGATCATTTTACAAATGAATATAGCCAGAATCACAGCTCAGACATTCGCCACAGTTATAAAATCAGGATTTTACCACTGCCAAGCAGCAGCTTAGAAATGGCTTGGAAGTGACTGCTGGTTAACATGTAGCCTTAATGGTCCGTGCTTCAGTCACTATTTCATACTTGTTCCATTGTCTGACAACAGAAACAGAAAAAATGTAAATGAGAACATCTTTATTGGCAGTTTGGCTGTATTAAAAACTGTTTTTGTGAGCACAGAGAGTAGGAGAGAAGCAAACAGATAAAGGGCTAAAACCAGCAGATACTTGGCAGAATGCATATACACAGCAAAATCAAAAGTCTTAGATTTTCAGTGTTAGAGTTGAAAGTAAAAATATAGAGTCGTTTCAACTCTTGTTAAAGTCTAATTCAACTACAAGATAGTTAATCCTCAGACAGTGTCAGTGTTGATACAGAGTTAAATTACATACTCTGCTAACAACTCTACAGAGTTGATTTCACTAGGTAGCCAGTGTTATTGCCAGAGGTCCAACGTGTCTGTTTTTTCCAGCATGGAGGCGGGAGACCAGCCAGCTATTGTCTTTATTTAGGCTCCAGCCTCCCAGCGACCCTTAACGGATAAGCCGTATAGATAATGGATGGATGAATGGTGTTTTTAAAATACAGATCAACTCTACAAAGAGTTAAATATTGAGTTCAATTTTACATCCTCTACAGTGTTAATATGGCAGTAACTCTGTACAGTGTTAAAAAAGAATATATGGGTAGTGTTAACTTTTGACACTACACACTAGTGTTGTATAAATTCAACACTCACCTGTGTTGACTAGTGTTAAATTTAACTATTAAGAGAGTTGCTGCAATTCTGTCATAGTGTGAAGTATTTAACACTTTCAAAAGTGTAGTTTTAACTCTATGTAGTTTGGACTAATATAGACACTTTCAAAGTGTTGAATTTAACTCATTAGGTGTTGAATTAACACTGCTGATTTTGCTGTGTACAGTATGATTATATGATGAAGATGCTAATTATAATAAATTTAGCAACTTTTTGAGTAGGCTTTAACTACTTTCCATTTAGGGTAGTTGTTTACAGTGGTTTTTAACTCTGTCCCCAATTTTGCACATGAATATAAGGTCTGTCATTGGACCCTCCCAGTGTGGTTAATTCCCACATCTTTCAAATTTCATAACCTAGCTGTGAGGTTATCTGTCTGGTATAAATGTGTAGTCTTCACCCACAGGACAACTCAGGTGACATCACTATGACCTCATCAAGGTTATTTTTCCTATGACAAACCTCTCCCGGAGCCACAGATGACATTAACTGTTTGGCTGAGTAGTTTTTCTCATGATTAGTAAACTGACTTTCATGTGTAAAATTATTGCAGCTTATTGTAGGTCATCCCCCCCAACCACCCCCCCCACTTTAAGGATTCATCTTAAAACAAAACATAACCACCAAGTATGAAATTACAAAAGACTATAACACTGAATTACAATTACAGGGCAGCTTTTATCATTATTTTCTCTTATTGAAATCACATGCCAAGCATATCAGTCATTTTATACAGAAACTCCTTTTCCAGTGTCTTTACATGTGAGAAAAAAAAATTGTATCCAGACCATGGTCACTGAGTCCATTGCCAGTGTTCGAAGGCACCGCCCAAGCCATATAAGATTTAGGAGGAAGAAAACAGCAGTCATCCAAGGCTTTGTACTGACACTTAAACATTATGTACTGTGCACTTGCCATATACTTTGACAACACAAGTGGCAACGCAGCCTATCACATGTTTTATTACTACGGATCTGGAATTGTGAATATTCTCCTTTCTGTTTTGACTTTATCTGTCTTCTTGTGCCCTCGACCGCTAAGCCAAGACACACACACACCCACACACTATATATCTGTGAATGGTTCAGCAGTCTTTGATGACATAGGAGGAAACATAGTAGCCATATAGCAGCTGAGAGCCTGACTAAAGCCCCTTGCCTCTCCCAACCAATCAGACCACTGCTCTGCTCTGACCAATCACACTGGAGTTTCCAGGCCTGTCTGGTGCTGTTTGACCTGCTTATTGACCAGTCAAGATCTGTTCGGTGTCCGAGGTTTGTGGAATGCTGTGGACACTGGGGCAGCCAGTTCAGCAGTCTCTAGATCCACACACATACACACACTCTCACACACACATACACACAAAGATCATTTATTCCCCTGGCTTCTTGATTTACACGTGTCAAATGTCACACAAAGGGTGGAAGAGCGTGGAACAGTGTTGCGTGGACGGATGTGTTTTCCAAACCTGCTCACACATTAGTTATGAAAATATTTTTGGTTGCTAGGATTCCTCTACAGATGGTCTGTAGCCCTGGTAGACAGATTACAGTTGATTGCCTTAACTCTGTGTGGCAGTGTGTGTTTGTTCCAAACTCTGTGGATTTATGTGTGTGTGTCCTGCACTGCGACTCTCAGTGTACTTGTTTGTGTTTGTCCCCACACTTCTGTGCATCGACATGTGTTTGTGCACCCTTTTACGACCATTTGCACATGTAGTGTATGTGCTGGTGAACTCATGCATTCATTTGTGTGAAAAAAATAAAAAATTATATATATATATATATATGCACACACACACACACACACACACACACATATATACCGTATACATACACACGTACATACATATATATATATATGTGTGTGTGTGTGTGTGTGTGTGTGTGTGTGTGTGTGTGTGTGTCCCTTAATAGTACAATGTTCTCCACTGCTGACCTCTGTGTCTGATCCTGCTGTGGAGGCCTGCCCATTTCATTAGCATGTTGGAGCAGTGAGCCTGGCTTTAGAGGCAATATCCCTGTCAGCAGATTAATCTAATACCTCAACACACACACAGACTCACACAGAAGTATATACACATATACACAAAAGAACACATGGAAGACTTAGAACAGTATGCGCTCTAGTTAAAGGAAACACACCAAGGCACACATAAATACAATTATAAATCCACACATTTGCCTTAGGTTAATACTTTTGAACATGCTCACAGATACACATATACACATACAAGTACGCATCTAATATCTCGGCTCACCCACGACCTACTTTCACTAACCCCGCTTTGCTTTTTGGCAACAACAGACAAGCTGTGATTGAGGAGAGACACTGACAGAGCGGCAGTGAGCTGAAGCTGAGCGCTTTTGGGTTCAGGTCCTTTTTGCCTCGGTCAGTTCAGGAGGAGGACTTCCTGCAAAACTCGATTAGCATAGAACTTAAGGCACAACAGGCCGGTCATCCAAATAACTGAATGTGATTCTCTGATGTTGGCAAATGTAGTTGGTTCCTCTTGCTTTAAAGGAATCCTGTTGCAGACCTGTTTTATACAGAAATTGCAATGATATGATGTCTTTGAAGATCCATCCATTCATTCGTTTGACTAGACATGAAACGGCCAGTTTGAATTCACTGTCCTAAAGTAACTAGAATCTGCCTTGTTTTCTCTGTTAAAAAGATTTTACATCCATAGAAAGACATAACATCATGTGGTATAACATTTCTGCTCTTCATTAGGTTGTATTTTAGCCTAGGGGAGCATACAGGAATCTTTCCTGTGTCAGCTCAGAATTGGTGTCAATTTATTTCTCTTGGATAGGCAGAATGCTGGATGCACGTGACCCTGCCGGGATTAATTTTCAGCCTCTTTAAGAGTGCTATATAAATATATAAAGGTTATTTGAGGTCACATTACATGCTGGTCATACTGTAGGTTCATTTTGCTGTTGGTAGCACCTCTTGCTCTGTGGTACATGCTGTGCTCAGAGCTTCTTTCTCTTTTTCGGTGGTTATTTTAGAATTTATATATTGGAAATAATCTTAAGCATATAGCATATCACTGTCTTTATCACATCGCACAGTGAAGAGCTTTGGAACAACTACAACCTTATTTTCAGACTGAAGGTCATGCAGATTTGTTAATGCAGTGTTTTTTAGTGAGCTTGATGGTTACCACAGTCATTAAACTTTGTGAAATCAGAGAGCAATGGTAACACTTTATTTTACAGGTCTGTAATTGCCTAATAATTTCTTAGCAAATTTCTTGGAAGTTCCCTGGAAGCAAATATGGAATGTGGTAGTGATTATTATTGGTTTAAAAAAGTCCATTATTGATGTATTAATGCAGACATCACTATAATGCGGCAGCTGTTAAAGGTGGTGCTTGACACCTTACTTTAGCTTGTATATTTCCCCCCAGAGTTTTTTGCTTGTTTATCTGAATTTGTGTACTAGTAGAGAAAGTGTAAAGTAGGGAATGGAAATACTCATTAAGTACAACCACCTCAGGATTGTTCCTAAGCATGATGCTTTTGTTACTCTCCACCACTACTGAATTCTATGCTTATCTGTAGAAAAATTGCACCCTACTACATGGTCAGCTGATCTGTTGCACACTGAAAAACTCTATAGGGCAGTGCTTTCTAGTAGAGAAAGTGTAAAGTAGGGACCCCCTGCAAAGTGATCCCATGATGAATCTGACAAGTCACAAGATGGTTAAAGCAATAATTTGACATTTTTGGTAATATGCTTATTTGCTTTTTTGCTGACAACTAGATGAGAAGATCCATACTACTCTCATGTCTGTATGATCAAATATGACGCTAGAGCCAGTAGATTGTTGGTTAGATTATCTAAGCATAAAGACTGGAAATAGATGGACACAGCTAATCTAACTCTCTCCAAAGTAAAAGTAAAAAAATCTGCTTACCAGAAGCACACCAATCAATGCTTTACAACTTGTTTGTTTTGTCAATGCAAAATTTGAAATGTAAATGGTTGAGGTTATATGGAGCATATATCATGTAACTAGTTTTCTGCCACCAATTTAACGTAGTCATGTTGTCATTGTGAGGTTGTCAAGCAACATGATAGTGGTGTGGTGGTGTGCAGGAAAACAAATAAGCGTTTTTCCCACAGTGTCAAACTATTCCTTTAAAGAGATTAGAAACTTACTCTGATGTCCACATAGAGGCTGTAACCTTTTACGAGGGATCGCACACATATTCTGCTTAATTTAAGATGGTCTCAAGCAATTAAGTGGAATTTATTAACTGGAAATGAACCAATATGCCTTTTTCATGGAAGACATTTTGACATTTCACAGAAGTAAAATCACAGGTTTTAAAATAAATGAATGATTCAGCTTCAGGTTCACATGCACAATACCAGGACTGTTGTTAGCTTTTCCTACTTTGATAAGTCCAAATGCTGTGAAAAACGCCTGCTGAGCTGCATCTCTGCTTTACCTATTATTTGTACCAAAGTCTTTCCACAAAACTTCTCAGGATATTTTTAGAAAATTACAGACCAAAAACATGAAGCATTACCAAATACACAACACATTACACTGAATGGGTTTATTTTACAGTTTGTCTCAGTAAATAGCTCACAGTTGCATATACAAGCATCAGTACCAGTACGAACAAGAAATTAAGGAGTTTAATGAGCCAATCATGACATCCTCTTCTCTCCCTCTGTATTCCCCTGGTTCAGCCTCCTGTGCTGCTGTTCCTGATGGCAGTGACTCACCAGTTTCTTTACACAGACAATATCCCCCTGCTGGTCATTCGTGGCACTGCACCACATGCCAAAGAGTCAGAAAGTGTGTGTGCAAATTTTCATGAGAGGCCTCGCAGGCAGTGGTAGTCAGATGGGAAAATTTGAGCAGCAGAAGTCAATGAGTAACTGTCTCCCTTACTTTGGCAGAAGCCACTGTTAAGAGTGACCTCGAGCAAGTCACTTCACCTCAGATGCTCTAGTGGAATCGGAAACTGTTTATCCTGAGCTGCACCCACTCGATGTGTGCAGTATTAAACTGCTGTAAAACATTATCAATCTTCTCCAATGTTGTTAGTCCTAGGGGTTTGACTAACAACACACTTTTCATAAGAGGTCAAGTATAAATTTAAACATTAATCCTAATCCTGGTCCTATTTTAGGATGGGACAAGCACTCATACGGTTACCATGGAGATGACGGCCACTCCTTCTGCTCTTCTGGGACTGGCCAACCGTACGGCCCAACATTCACCACAGGGGATGTGATTGGCTGCTGCGTTAACCTCATTAACAACACTTGCTTTTACACCAAAAATGGCATCAGTTTAGGTTAGTGAATATGATGTGTATATGTAGATGTAAGTGAATTTATTACATTTTAAATCATGTGATATATCAATGGATGGCTTTTTAAATAGTTTAGCTTAACTGACTTAGCTTTGAACTGTCATATTTACAGTGGATTTACATGTTTGTCCTTTTATCCTTTAGGTGTAGCCTTCACAGATCTCCCTGTAAGTATCCATGATCAAGTATCCATTATTGACTCCCCTGATTTCAGTTTTAATTTTGCAGCACCTTGACAGTCATGAAAATATGCTCTTTTTGCAGAATTCCTTTGAACTGAATATTTTGGATCCTTCCTTGTTTGTTTTTAGAAAACATGCTAATATACTGTATATACTTTAAAGAATTAGACACAGTTTCCTACACATTAAGCCAATATTATGACACCAAACCGGTGTCATCCTTATTATAACATGAGTTATTGTAACATTAGTTGTAATTGTAGAGACTGACAAACTGTATAACTGGATATTAGCCTTGCAGGTCCATGTCTAATTGCAGCTTATTTTGTCAGTTGGCTGGGCAAGCAAAATACATACATACATACATATATATATATATATATATATATATATATATATATATATATATATATATATGTATGTATTTTTCATTTACTGTGAATATGTTTGCAACAAAATACATACATACATACATATATATATATATATATATATATATATATATATATATATATATATATATATATATATATATATATATATATAATTTATTTATTTATTTTTTGTCTGGTGGCCACAGTAACTGAAACCCTGAAAACAAAAACAGCCACTTTAACGGTTTTACAACAACCCAGCTGGTATTAAGAATAGAACAGGGAGTCAAAATCTCAGTTGGCTGCCAGCCACAGTGGCTACAAGAGCAGATGGAGTTGCCAGCAACTATCAAGCCTAAACAGCATTCAGCTGGGTGTTGGTTAATTTCATGTCCTGTTGGTGGCTTCTGCAGATACCAGCAGACAAAGGCCAATGTGTAAAACTGAACACTTTAATGTAAAGGCAGACTAGTAAAGGGCTTGTTTAAAGTTTGTGCTGTTAGCCAGGTTGTTTATTTGTTCATCCATCTAACAGTTTTCCATTATTACAGAACTTAACCATGAGTATCCCAAAGTTTCCAGAACAAAACTTTTAAGTATTTATGAGGTGTGAGCATAAAGTATAAACCTGGATTTATTTATCTTGTGGTTTTCATCTCTTGTATTTCTCCTGGTTGGTAACCAGAACACATCTTAAGATGTTGTTTCCAAATACTTAATGACAAAGTGATTATTTAACCCCAATTATTTTCTGTCTTTAATATCTACCAGCCAAACCTGTACCCCACTGTGGGGCTTCAGACCCCGGGTGAGATTGTAGATGCTAACTTTGGCCAGCAGCCATTTGTCTTTGACATAGAGGACTACATGAGTGAATGGCGGGCCAAGATCCATGGCATGATTGCTCGCTTCCCCATAGGAGAGAGACTTGGAGAATGGCAGGCTGTCCTGCAGAAGTAAGATTAACCACCGGTCCCCACAGCTCCCCCTACACACACACCTACATACTTGCCACTAATAAAGATCAGTGCTTTGAGTGATACTTTAACAGGACAGATCTATCTCAGGGGTGAAAAAATGACAGTGTGTAGCAGCTCGACAAAATAACAACTGGTACAGTATGTAGTGAAAGGAGCGCTGTGTAGTAGTAGTATTGCAGTAGTAAATTTTACACAAAATATGACAGAAACATTACACTGTCCAATGGGAAATTATGGTAAAGTTAAAAAAACAAAACACCACAGATGAGACAACACAACAGATAAAAAACTTAATGATTAAACATGACAACTTTATGATTAATTTTTGAATGTTGGTGTACATTCAAAAATGAATAGAGAGGTGACAGACAATTAGAAAGTGACCAGCATCCAGGCTCCTAGACTGAAATTGAACTGGGGAAGACATCACCAGAAGTATTTTTATATGACTGTTTTATAAAATTGTAAAGCTCTCTTCTAAGTGTGTAACCACTTAACATAGTCTAGGGTAGTGGGTTCGTGTAGAGCACCACAGATGTGTCATTATGTTTGTTTTATTCCCTTGTCATGATCCAAAACACAGGGTCCCGCATTTACTATAATGCCATTCTTGAATTAGACCCCTCCTGCCTCATAAACATACATGTTCTACAAACTCCACACCTAAGGTTTGCAGTAGTACTCCCTACATGTGAGGAGTAAAATTGCATTGAATGTAAACTCAATGTAACATTGGTTAAATTAACTCAAATGGCCAATTGGAATATTCACAAAAACTGTTAAATCGGTCTAAAATATTCAACACTGAAACCACTTTTTTCTTATATTGTCTACAGTATGGTGTCCAGCTACCTGGTGCACCATGGGTACTGTGCCACTGCAACAGCCTTCGCCAGAGCCACAGAGACCATGATACAAGAGGACCAGACGTCTATAAAGAACAGACAGAGTGAGTTAACAAACCAACCACACACTACATTCTCCACATTTTCACTTGTTGCAAATATTACAAACTATATAAAGTAATTTAACAGTAGCATAGAACATTCAGGCTTTGTAAGGCTAAAGTTTCTCTATTAACTGGCTTAGGTGAAATTAATTCCTGTAATCACTTTGGCAATGAACAGATGGACTCCCTGCACTAATGCTGAGGGTTTTTACGAGCAAACCTTTTTTATCATCAAAAATATCTTTGTGCTCTCTAAATCAGGTACTATACATGGACTAGAAACAAAACATGATACTGTGGATATTGTTTGTCCCTGATGACCTGTGCATGATCAAAGCCCAGGTTCTTCTGATCAGTATACTGTAAATAGCATCTTGTTTCTTTCGTCTAACAGGAATACAGAAGCTGGTGCTGGCAGGACGGGTGGGCGAAGCCATAGAAGCTACTCAGCAGCTTTATCCCGGCCTCTTAGAACACAACCCCAACCTACTATTTATGTTGAAGTAAGTTAGGGTGTTTTGAAGATTTTTATTAAATGCAGTACAGAGATGCTGTAACAATACTTGAGTGATTCCCTGCTTTAACCATGAGAGATTTGCTCAGTGAGAAACGTTATATTTCTTACTTGAATATGTAAGTTCCCACTAATTACAAGTAACACTGGTATGCTCTGCCCTTTAGGTGTCGTCAGTTTGTGGAGATGGTGAACGGTACAGACAGTGAGGTTCGCTGCTTGACCATTCGCTCCCCCAAGTCCCAGGACAGTTACCCCGGCTCACCCAGCCTCAGCCCCCGCCACGGAGCCAGCAACACACACCTGCACACTGGAGGTACACATGCAACACAACACACAAATGCACTGACAAAAGCAGCCAGCAGAGAGAATGGTTCTCCCAGCCTATTTAAGAAATGAGATGTGTGTTTTTGTTTTCCCTTCACCCATCACTATCATCCTCCACCCAGGAGCAGACAGCCCCACCTGCAGTAACGGGGTGACTCCCCCCAACAAGTCAAAAAGCCACAGCGGCACTGGCAGCAGCAGTGTCAAATATCCCAGTGCGTCCTCCTCCGCCTCCTCCTCCACCTCCTCCTCCCCTTCTTCAGTCAACTACTCTGAGTCCAACTCCTCCGACTCCACCAAGAGCCAGCCACACAGTGCCAACAGCACCCAGGAAACCAGGTGAGAAAGCCTGTCACTCTGAATCATAGCAGACAACAGACTTGATGAGTCTAGGGGCTTTTATGCATTAATATATAATAGGTATGGTGCTGGATGTTGATACTGGTATTAGATGTAGCAGGTATCCACTATATGGTGACAAATAAATAGAGACGATGTCAGTTGTGTTCTGTATTATCAGCTGACAATGATAACTGATGATTAAATGGGCCACATGGGGGTGGTATATCATTCATAAATAATTACCACAGTTGTTCTAATCAGATCACTACCAGCATCTGTGAAGCTGTGAGTTATTTTTCCATGTTTCTTTTTACCTGATTGGCAAGAAATTTACTCACTTTTTCATTGTGTTCAAAGTAATTCAGTCTTAATTGTTGCATATAGATCTGCGTCTGCTCATGTGTGACATCTTTGAGCTGAGTCTTACTTTTCTGTGTTTTATTTTGGATTCACTCATTGGGCAAAGTGAGGTTGTTGTGAGGGAACTGAGATGTTCTAGTTTGTGTTGGATTTCATGGTCTGTTTTTGTCCTGTATGTTGAATATAATATCTTCTGATATCTTACCAAAGAAGTGTGTTTGCTGTTTCTCAGAGCACTGACGGTGATATTTCTGGAGGGTTGTTCAGTTTAATGAAGGATGTCTCTCACTCTCCAGAAAAAAGAATTCTTTGTTAGAAGTGAGGTGTTGAACTGCCACCTCCATGAGGGGATTGGAGCTGCTTCATGTATTAGACTGTAGCTGACAGGGCTGAAATTAGAATCAGATGGATTTTGGTGTTGTTAATTAGGGATATAATAGCGTTACTGATTAAGAAATAATCTATATGAAAATAGTGTTTGTGAGAAGATGAGTTGTAGGAGTATTCTTTTTTTAATGGATTCATTGGCAGCCAGCATTCATTAAGGCCTACAGTAGATTATCCATGCACTGGTTTATAACATCTGATGAGTGCCATGTTCTGTGGTAACTACTGATGTTAGATCTGTCCAAGTTCAGGTTGAGGACTGTATCCTCCTATTACGATTGTTGAGTCATAATAATTTGTGAGGTGTGAAAATCTGAAAGTAATTTGGACCTTCTTCATTAGTAATAACAAAATGGCCATCTGGGTCTGCTATTGTGGTTTATTTATTTGTTTTTTTTGTACAGAACTTTCTTATTCTTATTCTCATCAATATGAAAACCTCTTTTTTAAATGGTTATTAAGATGCATTTTGCTTTCAGATTTCTATGTTTTGATACAGTAAGATATGTTTCTTGTTAAGCAGGGATTCACTCTAGCAAGATGATTAAGGACTTTTGTGCATTTTGTTGGTGAACCAGTGCCCTGAATATTCCTACTAATTAACTTAAACAATGACATCAAGATTGGTAGGGTTAATGTTAATTAGTGTGATAATATCTCAGATGCTACTGCCATGGTCTCTTGAATATTCCCTTGTGAATAGGTCCTCAATTTACACAGGTTACATTTAGAGCTGTCAATATAACAGTAGTCTCTCCTTTTATGCTGTATAAATAGCGTAGTGAGTTTAAAAGATTAATACAATAAACTAACAAACAACAAAGAAGCCAACCACTGACATAATACATATAAATATATATATGTATATATATATATATATATATATATAGAGAGATATATACAAGGAAAGAGAGTTCCAGGTGGAACGGTTCCAAAGCAAAATATAGAACTGGATACTAAAGCAGGAACCCATGTTGGATGGTTGTGGGAATGTGCTGTGAAAATGTTGATTAGAAGCAGTTTGATTTAGCTGTACCTTCCAGGGATCTAGGGGATCATTTATCACCTGGGCTGAACATCTAAACATTCATGTTGTTTTGGCCTGAGAGATCGGTCTCCTGGAACAGCTTATTCTTATAAATGAGAATAAGCATGGCCCATATGAAATACAGGGCCAGTGTTACCAAAAGGTAATAAGATAAGATAGCCTTGTAATACTCACCTTCAGTTCAAAATGAATGTTACCCAGAGAATTAAACATCGCATCCCCAGATTGTACCGCATCCTACAGCAGCCCGCCAGGTTTGTGTTTGTATTTGTGTGTTTCGCAGTGACAGAGATGGAGATGGGACACCAATTGATACCCTCAGAACGTTACACAAACATGAAGAGATCCTTCCATACCAGGACCAGCAACATGTCGTCGCAGTGAACGCGCTGGCGCGGCTAAGACTTCACCGCATTCCAAGCGTGCCGGTCCATTCTTCACCTCGCTTTTCCTGGCAGGAAGTGCTGCAGCAGCATCCAGCCCGGAACAGCCGCGTACGACCAGTGGTGTGTGTAGGGTTCACGCCGCGATTGCATGGTAATAGCGCTTCTGGGAAAATTACAAAGCCACAGAGAGGATGATCCAGTTTGGACGGGAGCTGCAGGCACTCAATGAACAGCTCTGCCGCGAGTATGGCAAGAACGCCACGCACAAGAAGATGCGAGGCGAATCAGCCGCAAGAGGGCTTGAGCCTGCCGTTGCTAACAGATTAGAGCGATGCCAGAACTGGGCTGAAGAGATTTCCTCTGTTGGCACCAGTTACAATCCTCCAGTACAATCCACAGTATTCTGTACACTCTGCAGGAATTGGAGCAATGTTTGATTTAGGGTGTGCTGTAATAGAGTGGATAGAGTCACAATTATCTTACAACAAGTGGGGCAGTTGCTGCAATTCTTCAATGTTCAGGGGAGAGGTAAAGTACTTTGCAATCAAGTTTGTGTCCTCTGATTTGTAAGCAGGCATTCTGAAAACAACAGAGTCCACAGGCAGAATAATAGAAACTGCATTATAATGATAGTTAGCACCAAAGGGCTTGTCTCTGATTGCAGTTTGTAAACTACAGACAGTTTTCCAATATAAGGATTTTACACTAATTACATTATTTCAAAACTTCCACCACAGCAAAATAGACCCACAGAAATGGCCACATTTTCCAAAATGAACATAATGTAGTTTTCATTTTTGTAACCACCAGGGGGCAGAAATACTCCAAACCAAGTGACAGTTACACAGCCCTGATACAGTGCTGTAGTCTCAGCTTATTAAGTTGTTACCCACTAACACACTTGGCAGACACAGAGCAACCTTATCATCCCACTGGTGCTGAAAATATACAGTCAAGGTTTATTTGTTGGAAACAGCTGCCCAGGGTTTTAAATGGCCAATGACACCAGTGGGACTCAAATATATAGACTATGCAAAGCTGGAGAATGAAAGCAATGGATTAAATGAGGCTTAAATCTGCACAAAACTGCTAAATTTTGTGTTAATTCTCAGTGAGTGCAACAAAACAAGCAACAGTTTATGATAGGTCTTTTTGTACATGTGTTTATTCCTACAGCTGACCCTACAGGGTTAAATGTGCTCCACCACACTGAATAACATCTCAGTAATTCATGTTTAGAAATATGTAAACACTGATAAATCCACAGTTATGTTCTCAGCGTGGGCATTAATTGGGAATGGGAAATTAAGGCACTTGTTCTCTCTGTGCCTGACCAAGACCAAAATTGCCAGAACCAAAAAAATCACCTCTGGAAGTACAGGACAATCTACAATACTAATTTATACTGACCAAACATTAATGCCTGGTTCAGTTGGTGCCCAGAAAGCTGATGAAATTCACAGTTTGTGGACAAGATAGTTTTAGGGACAGATTACGCATTAACAATAAATTCCAACAAAACAAGTTGGGAGTGTGTGGTCTGCAGTGTTGTATTCACTTTGGTCTCTATCTGTCTGTCTGTCTGTCTAGGATGCATTCAGTCTGTTAGCGTACTCAGACCCGTGGAACTGCCCCGTTGGACAGCAGTTAGATCCCACGCAGAGAGAATCACTCTGCTCTGCACTCAACAGCGCCATACTGGGTAAAGAGCACACACAAACTCATGCTGTGTGTTATACTGACATATTTCTTCAAACTGCTCCTGCAGTTTTTTTACTGTAGCACCAAGGCAATGTAACCGCCATGTGGCAGAGAAAAAGAAATAAGACGTTCTCTCTGCCTGTAGTTACAGCCAGTGTCCGATGTTTCTGGTTATCTCACTCAAGACTGCACTGATACCAACACCCAGGTTCAAAAATACCTGAGTTTAAAGCGTTGCTTTAGATCTTTAAGAATAGCAGAAAAAGGCAAAAATACTATAAACTGTCCCATTTGCTAATAAAATTTAGACAAATACACTCATACACAGACACACAGTTTTAAATACACAGAACAGAAAACAAACACACAAACAAAAAAATGAAAACGAAAACTAAATATCACTTCCTTTAACAGTACTAATGTGTTGTGAGTGATGTTGCGCCCCTGCCTGATTGTGTTTTTCTGCTCTAGAGTCCCAAAATCTGCCTAAACAGCCTCCACTGATGTTAGCATTGGGTCAGGCCACAGAGTGTGTTCAGCTCATGGCACGAGTCCGGTCTGGTTCCTGCTCCTTCGCCAGAGTAGACAACTTTTTGCACTAGCCCTGGTCCAGGTGAGTGAATTATGGTCTTAAAGATATTTAGAATGTGGATATGGACAATACTTGTTTCTGATTAGCTTGCAATTGTTTGTTAAAGATATATATCGAGCATAATGGGCCTCATGCAAGAACCACTCATACAAACAAATTTGTTCCTATGTGGAGAACAAGTAATTTGATAGTAAAGTTTACAGGAATTTGCCAAATTTTAATATTTGTGGCAAACTGAGATTATCAGACTACATACAGACAGCTTTTCTTTTAGCTTATTCATAACAAGTATCTATTAGCTCAACTAGTGTGCTGTGGGGGCATATTTGCAAGTTGCACTGACGCTCTTAGTTGTAAAATTGATGAATGTGAGTAACTGGCTAGGAAACATCTCTCACTCCAACAGCTGCGTCAGTGACCTGCTGTCCAGAATCATCCCCTGTTGCACCAGAGAGTGTTGACATTGTCTGCTGTGTAATGAAATATATTTTCTCATCCATCTGCATGCCTGTGAGACCCCTTGACCAACACATATCTCAATCATGAATCACTTTAAGTGTCAAATTTCAAACAAGCCCCTTTTTAATTTTGACTCTTTTTTTTAATAAGTTAGGGTAAGATGTACTTGTATGTACTTGCTTGTTTCAAGTCCTCTAATGATTTGTTATGTTTTCATCTGACCTCCAACAGCAGGACTCTGCAGTGTCAAAAGTATTTGTCAATGAAACTTGTCCACAAATGAAGTTGAATAAGTAGCTTTCTGCATCAATTGATAAGTGATTTTCATCACCTTGAGATAAGCAGTTTTATGGTGAATGTAAGGTGAAAGAATTTTGGATAAGAAAACTAATAAACTTTGTTCTTGCATGATGCCCAGTGTTCTGCTAGCCAGTGGTGATCACAGCTCTGATAATCAGTGCTCACGGTAGCCCTAGACTATTTAGAAGTTGCCATAGCAACAATATTGATGCTTTACATAATGTTGGTGGTTGATGGGTTAACTCTTATTATTAAAACTGACTAATACTGAAACCCAATTATAGCCAAAATAATTAAAAATGTAACATGTTTTAGCTTTTATGTTTTATTTCCCTCAGTAAGTAGCATGTCATATTTGATATGTTGGGTGTCTTGTATAGAAGTTTGTGGGATGATAATGGAAACATTGTATAGACAGAGGGTGGAACATAACAGTTAATTATTTTTCAATGTGAATTACTACTTACACTGTGCATACGTGATTAAAATGAAAAATTTCTGGACTAGATACACACTAGAACAATTACTCCCAAACAAAGTGAAAATATCCAAACAGTGTATCGATGCTTTACAAAAATAGAAATGCAAGCTGTTTTAATCCTGCTACATTCATTCATTTCCTTGCTTGGATGATTACCCTTCTCTCCACAGGTTAATGTTAAGTAGCACTGAGAGAAGGCATGTCGGGCAGGTAGTTGTCATGGCGACGGGGGAAAAGAGCATTCATGTGATTGGTGTGTTTGGCTGTCCGTCAGACCAAGTCAGCGGCACAGATCAAGGAACAGAGGAGAGCAAAAGAGAAGAAGGCTTCCTTTTAATTTAGTATTATCAAATAAAGAAATGTGTGACACTATTTAAAGATAATTAATTATTATTCTGTTTATCTAGCCTTTTTTTAGTTCTTTTTTGTCAGTTTGTTGTGCTCCTTCTGGACAAAACAAATTGTATTTCCCCTTTTTTCCTCTGTTTTAATGGGTGGATTTTGTTTCCCTACAATTAGTATTTTACTCACATTGTTGTTGTTGTTGTTCACCATATCACAGACCACAATACCTACAGTTGGTTACCGTGGTGACCCCCACAACTGTAGGTCAACTGAACAAAACCTGAGGTGAATTACATCATCTTTAATAAGATATACAAAATGGACTTACTCTGTAGGACAAAGTCTGAGCCCTTTATTCCCCTGAAATATCTGCTTGGAAGTGCATTCATGTCTTGAAATAGGGTGAGCAAGCAAGTCCTCAGCATGAAAAACACCTCTGATTGTGTGGAGCAGATCGTTAGCTGTGGTCAAGGCTTATGCAGTACTGTAGTAAACACTAACACTGATAGAGTGTGGACTGATGTAAGACAAAAGTAAGTCCCCAATTATTCCAGAAAGTTGGAAATAAAAATTTGGTGACTGTGTTTTGTCGCCAGAACCTTCCTATATCATAGTTATGTAATGTTATTAAGAACAAAATACTGTGAGCTAACAGGTTAGTAGCCAAAGAAGACAAAACATCACCTGTGTATAAAATATAATTGAAGGGGCTTTGTAGTGGGGAACACTGGCAGTAACCAGGGAAAATGGGTGACGACAAGGGATTAAATTGGAATATTATAGGTGTTGAAGCCTTAATTTTGTTGTAACTACCACAGCATCGACCAGTCAGTGATGTGGTTGCAGGTGGCAAAGCTTGGCCTTAGCCGCACCTACAACACCTGCTCTCAGGACTGAGCCTAACACTATTATCATGGTCACCTTGATGCCAGCACAGAAAAATTTGTATCAAAGGCACACTAACAAGCACAGTGTGTGTATGGCTAAAAGTCAAGCCACTCCAGGGGATTTTATTACTGCAGTCTTTTTTCTAATATCAGCCACAGTCTGACCTGCTCTGCGCACGTGCTGTCGCAATTAGAATTCCAAATAAAGAGGTGAAGTCATTTGCCAAACAAGATTTTTTTTCAATTATAGGGTGCACTATGTGATAATTAAATCCATCTTTCAAACCCCTTTAAGGTCATGAAAACCATTTCTGTTTGTTGGGAAAATACTTTTTTTCACACACCTCCATTCCTCTAACAACCATAAACTTGTCTTGACTATGTTCTCCTTGCTACTGGATAGAAGGACAATGTACAATAACATCAACAAGAGAGTTTTTTATTCCAGGTCAAGTTCTCTGCTAGTCATCAAATTGCTTTTGTACAGGAGTTTGTGTTTTAAGTCAAAACAAAACTATGAAACACCACATTCAGCTCCCAACAACATTAATGACAGATACAGAATCTTTTGTGAACCACTCCTCACTGTCAGACTCCAAAGTGTTAAATATTAAAGAAATTATCTAATAAATCTATATGAAAAAATTATATTTAATTGGATATATAATTGAACCAAGTGAAATAATGTAATAAATTATTAGAACTTAAGTTTAGTTATATTAGTGTAACTCACCCCTTCACCTTTTAACCTCCAGCTCCTCTAGGCAGACTCAAAAACTGCTACTGAACTTTAGCGAGCTGGCTTCTGTTTGCTAGTTGCTAACTCACTAGCTAGTTGGTAATTTTGAATCAGCTCACTAGTCGCTGCTGCCCATAAACACACGCGTTCTGTGTAGCTTAATGTTAGCTGTTAATTCAGAGTTACCTCAGCAGTGTTGTGAGTCTGAAGTGTTTCTTAGAGAAGGTCACACAACTGTGTGAAGAGCAAAAACACACTTATTTATGATGCTCAAGTTGTTGTAGCCAGCAAGCGCTAACGAACTAGCTGGCAGTGAGTGGGCCTGAGTTAACTTTGATAATTTATTAAATGATTTCTTTTAAACATTAAATTATTATATTTTTAGATAATTTCATTATGTCGTGTTTATTGATTGAATATTGGACATGGTGGTTCCTCTTAAAAGCTCAAATCATTTTTTTTGTGATTAAGCAGTTGTTCATTTGGAAAGTTTCAAAATCGTCTTTATCTGCTTTCTGTCTCTATCTAAACAGATTTTGGTTTTGTGGCAGAATTACAACTCTAACTCCACTGCACCCTGTTTGAATGTGTATCATTAACTGGGTTTTTAATATATTTTTGTCACCTCAGCTTTATCCAAAACACTTTACTTCTTTGGTTTATACACATATTTTCTACCAAATAGCATTGACTGAATATCGTCTGACTAGTGGCAGACTGTCACTCTGACTGCTTTGTTGTGACCTAGAAAACAGCTCATGGATCCACCTGAAAGTGTATATTACCATTTATGAGCGAATTCCAGTTTATGGTCAAGAAATGTGGATAAATATAATATTGGAAATGTGTGTATGCAGTGTGGGGTTTACTGCAGGGTTTGTGGTCAAACTTTATACAAAGCTGTTTTTATAAACACACCTTCTGCTATAATAGGAATTATTCTAATAACTACACATACAGTACACACTTGACATCTGCTTCTACAGCTGTAAAGGACTTCTGTTACACACACACACACACACACCTGGACATGAAAGAACAACTTCTGTTGCATACCTGTAGGGAACAAGTCTCCCAGCTGTCCTTTGTGTTTGAGCCTGGGTTGTGTCTCAGCGCTGTTACCATGCACCCTTCCTCTACTCCCTGCTTAGACATAGCCACTGATGTGATCAGTGATTGTTTAAAGGAAAGGAGGAACGTGAACAGTTTTGGAAATGGGCCCCAGGGCCTCCGAAGCCACATGGACTTCCTCTGGAGAGGCTGCTGGAGAAATTGATTTTGGCATTGCAGACAAGCTGTGCACAGTTGACTTCTATCATGATTTTAATTTCTTATTTTGACTTTTGAGTTTTAGCAAAAAAAAAAACCAAACAAAAAAACACAAAAAAAAACTAAAACAAAAAAAAAAACCAATTGTGAGATGAGTTACCCTCTACTTAGCATGACTTTTAAAACCTTTAAAATGATATAAAAAAAAGGAAAAATGATAACTGAAAAAAATACCTATGTACTGGAAACATGTTAAAGAAGAAATATTGTATTCTGTTTAATTTTGACAGACTTATTTTTATTAAAATACATCCATAAGCATATGATTGTTTTCCTGTTTATTTTGTGTGTTTTTATTTACTTAATCATATTCCTCCCTCAAGCAAGGTGGATGAGAGACTGCAAGCTGCTAAGCTGGTGGAAAAACGGCTAGCAAACAGGACACAAATGAAAAAAACTATAATACAATCATTATATTATTATAAGAAATATGGAGTAACAAACTGGGCAAATTGTGGGCACATGAGCAATGCAAAGCAATTAACGACTGCATAGACTCATCCCAACCACATACAGGTTTGAATGAGGTTTGCCCTTGTTAACCAGTTATGGCTTGATGTATGGAATAGCACTGAAGTGATAATTGTGATAGTTCCTGTGAGAAGTTGTCTCCAAGTTTCCCATTTCTATACCCTGGGCCCTTGACTTGAACTGTAGGTGCATCACTTCTCTTAAAACCAGTGATATAATAATATTGCAGATGTGACACACAGGCCTCTGTGATTTACATCATATAGAGAAAGCATGTTTTATGGCATGACTTTAGCTCAAAAAATGTCCTTTATTGAGTGAGCCACAGTAAACTCTGGATCTGTCGACTCAAAGTATTATCAATCCTCTGCATTTAGATTTTTTTAGGGAGTCAAAAAAAGTGAAATAAAAGATAACAGTGTTATTATTGGGCTAATATTGTATTATTTATGTTTGTCAATTGACTATTAAGTAAGCAAATCATGCAGGGAATTCTATGTGTTTTTTTTTTAAATGAGAAAGAAAAGAGCATAAAATACATTTATTAAAGAACATATAGAATGCAGCACTTCTGAATCATTCTGTGTGCTCTAAGAATAAATCATTTATTTTGCATCTTAATATATTCCACCTGAGTGTAACACAATCTGTGTTTGTCACAGGTCTGTTGGTAGATAGCCCTTTGCGTGCCCAGCCATTGTGACAAGACACACAGATATCACTACAGTTTATGATAGCTGCTGGTACATACAGGCTGCCAGTTACACAGTAACTACAGTTAGTGGACATGTTGTTTTATACTTCCACCAAAGGCACAGCAGTTTGTTTAACATTACTCGTTTTCCAAAGTGAAAGAAGTAATTTTTCTCTCGACTTTGTGCTCATCTGTGTCTCAGTAGTTGAACAGCAGAGGGCATAAGGAGGTTGGAGAACAGTTATCATCACAGCACTGAGAGGCATCTTTAGATGAACGCTTTTTTTCCCTTTTACTCAGTTCATGTTTAGCTGTACATGTAGTACTATTAGATACAATATCATGGGTGTTCTTTGGCGTAGCATATAGTTTCTTAATTTACATTCTTACACCTTCTCAGACATGAATAATTCATTTATATGTTAAACATAGAGTCATAGCATAATTCCTAGTTTTACCTAAGCAACAGATGCATAATGAAAAAACAAACCACTGAAATTACACAAATGCCAAGATGACAAAGAAACATATTCACATGGGATGAAGTTTAAATTAAGGTAATGTAAATGTATTTTTAAATAGTAAGGCAGTGCATACTTGTATATTTATGTGTGAGCGAGAGAAAGAGAAAAGGGGCACTAATCTGAAAAGTGGAAAGTAGGTTTGGAAGTAAACATATGGTTTTGATATTAATCTTTGGTTGAAGATGAATAGTTACCAACTTTGGCAAAAGAGGGTTTTGCCTGTTATAAAGAGTAATCTGACAGATTTCCTCTAGATAGCAGGGAATTTACAGAGATTGAAGGAAAATAAAGAATCATTCTGTAGAAAATCTTCAGTCAGTGAAGTTAGGGAAAATCAAGCAATAAGAGTTAACCACACTTCTGATATAGCTGGAGACTCTATCACCTCACGGCAAACAATTCACTTTAGTTAATCTGGAAAATCTGTACCTGTATACCTGTTGAATTAGAATAGACGGTGGTTCAGCCAGAGCTGGAGAAGATGGATGAATGAGTCAACAAAACATCAGACTTTAACAAAGAAGACAAAGACAGCTAATTGTTTCCAATATTCAAGCAACAGTCAGATTTATTTTTCCAAAGTGATTTGTGAGTTTTGGAAGCCACAGATAAATGATGACATGTTTTGTCTTTTAATTTAAAGGGCTTTCTGGAGAGAGAAGTCAATCTTGTGTACTACTATTTCTGGCTACATTAAGTTGTCTCTCAAATATGAGTATGTCATGTAACTGTGGTACAGGAGGTTGGGCACAGAGCCATATCAAACCATATCAAAATCTTTACTCATTTTCTATTTAGCTGTTGGGGGGCTTTATAGAATTTTCTGTGTAAATCTATGTCTAAAATATATCCTGACAGCTTAAAGCAGTAAGTTTTTATTGCTTCATAAATGTGTATTTATTAAGAAAGGACAATGCTGCTGAGCAGTATTTCAGTTTTAAAACAATTTCCTCTGAATTGCTCTCCAAAGAAACTGTTGCTTATTGACATCACAGATTTGAGTCTTGGCTGCCTATCCCATGGCCTGTCCCAATGATCTCTGACATCTTATTCCATGTTTATTGTAACACAAGCCAGTCTGTCTCTTCTGAATGTAGAGGGTTAAAATCTTCAACTGGGCTTTAATAATAAAGCAAGTTTTGGAATCTTTTGTAACTTCATTTGACATGTGGCATAAAGGCAATGTTATTTATACAGCACCTTTCATTATGAGTAAGCTCAAAGAGCTTCACATTAAAATTGATATAATGTGCCATTCAAACATCAAGTCTTGTTTTTTGAGATACAAGGTCATATTTTGAAATCAAAAATTCCAAACCTGCAAGAATTCAATACAGTGATTTATTGTGTTTTTCAGTGACCCTTAGGCTATCAGTGGTCAAGGCTGGTTGAAGAGGAGTGGGTGCATGTGTAAAAGACGTGTGTCCTTGTAGCAAAATAAAACTGGATGTCAACAAGTGCAAATTTTTCTGTAGGAAAAAACCTACGTCTTTGACCTCACTGACAGGTGTGCAGGTTTGATATTAAGAATTTTATGAAAAATTGTCCAAAATAACATCTGACGAGGAGTCGAAACAAGATGAGACATAATATATATGATAGTGACCTGACTGTTGGACAACATGAACGAGATTGTTCCAACCTCTAAGCTACTTAAGGAGAAATAAAAGGCAAAAACTGGATGTTGACGGGAAACACTAAATGCGTCATCAGTGATTACAAGGATCCAGACCATTATGACTCCCACATGTGCACACACACAAACAGCAGCACCACAACTCTAAGTTGAATGACAAAGAAATACATGCCAGTTGTCTAGAGGTTAGTAGTTCAAACACATGCTTGACAGTTTCACTCGGAGCGTTGTTAAATCCCCTTTCTTGTGCAAATGGTTAGCTGAGCCTGTAATTATGCACGAGGTGAGAGTGGCGACCACCTCTGTCAGCGTTACAGCCAATGAATTTCCAACATCATATATTTACGCCCTCAAGGCCTGTAGACATCCTCGCAGTGCTATGAGACCTCTGGCCTTCAGAATTGGGATGGAACGTTCAGTGTGGTTGCTATGGTACGCGTTAGTCGCCATGGCAACCCACTACAGCGTTCTCAGAGGGGGGGAGGTGGGATGTAAATAACGCGACACCCACTCCTTTTGCCCAATCACTGTAATGCATATTCATAGTCACATGCAAGTCATTAGGGACACATTTTATTAGTCTACCCACCCATGTATCATCTATCTATCTATCCATCCATCCTTCTATCCTTTTTGGCTTGACTAAATAGTAATTACTCTGAGGCCAGTTGAAGGATGCAGCCCCCGCCTGCTCTCAGCTAGATTGTAATGGGTTCATAAGCGCTGCTGATTGAATTGATTGCCACAGTTGGAGTCTGGCTGAGATGTACAATGGGGTGGAATATACAGAGCATAGAACATTAATCAGCTCAAACGAACAGGCTACAGGCTCTCATTTTATTTCAGGTACAGTTGAAAATATATACAGTACAAGTCACATGCATGCAGACGACAGCAGGGAAAGAGACGCTACTCAACCCCCCCCCCCCACCCCCCACCCCCCAACCCCCCCCCCTTTAGGTTTGGCAGATGTTTTGTAGTGTTGTCCTGCAGGTCTGCTGTATCCACATGTGCACACAAAACAATTCATTCATGAGCAAAGTAGTGCAGTTTTACCAGGACAGTTTCTCTTTTAAAAATGCAATACATTTTATCTCAACACAATAACATACAGAAACAAGACAGAAATTCATTAACAGGAAACAAAATGAGACTTACTTACCTTTACAAAAGCACTGACGTAATGGGAGGGGGGCTTTTTTTTAGACCAGACCTCCTTTAAAAATTGTAATAGTATTTATGGCTGGCATTACTCTGTTATAGCCATTAGATTTATTTACACTGATTAGTTACCCTTCCATAGAGTAGTTTGAAGTATAAGTGGCAGAGTCCACCATCCCCACACTGTTCAATGCTGTAGCCACAGTATGGACGCTGGAAGTCAAAAAAAGAAGGCAAATACAAAGAGGAAACAACTGAAAGTGGAGGAGGGGAAGGAAGCGCGAGCATGACTCACTGAGGTAGACTGTGACTTGTTGTCAAGAACGTGAGTTTACAACAACAAAATCACTAGTCTTCCACAGTGTGTTCATACTGTAGTGGAGAGAGTAATGAAGAGGGGTTGTCATGATTTTACTTTTTTAATTTTACAAAAAAAAAATACAAATAAAAATGTATGTGTATGTGAAGACTGTGGTCTGTCAGGCTCAAGACTCACAACACCGAACCCAGATTATCCACAGCAGCCCTGTAAATCAGATGAGGTGTGATGTCATAATTGATTTTCTTGGTTTATCAAGATTTTATTGCAGGAATCAACAGGACAAAGTCAGGAATTGAAAACTGCCTGTGAAAAGGGCAAATCATCAGTAACAGTGTGAAATTAAATACTCGTATGTACGTGTGCTTAAGTGTAAAAACATATCCTCATTAAACATTGATGATCATATATCTGAAGACAGGACATTATTAATATTTTCAATACAACACTAAGGCTAATTACCCACATACATTATATAAGCTATGTCACAATACACTCAACACTGTATAATGACCAGCCTAAATGTGTTTGTACTTTATTTCATCCCATTACATGGATCGCAGTTATTTTATTCATTCATTGCACATGATGTAAACATTGAGGGACGCTTTAGATTTGCATGTGTTAATGCAAACAGGAGAGCAAGGAAACAACGTACTATGGGAGAGATTAAGCAACCTTGATGAATTAATTCAGAGCATCCCTGCTGCTGGGAGCTGGTAATAATATACAGCTAACTCCAGCTCACATGTAAATACGCATACACACACACACACACACACATATACACACACACACACACACACACACGTCTTGCAATGGCTATTTCAGAATGAATCCTCTGCTGTTAGCTGGGCTAGAGCTCAAACACACGCACATATACACACACAAAGATAGCTGAGCAGTTGTGACAGAGCGGCTGTTTTAATAACAGAAGAGTAAAAGGACACAAGTTTAATCTCCTGGAATTGGTTCTCTAAAGCTCTGCCAATAAAGTTGGATCTGTGCAGGATAAGGAAGAGGAAAGCATAGGAGGGAAGAAAAAAAAGGTATGGCAAGGACAGAAAAGGAAAGGAATGGAAAAGGGTAGAAGGAAATAGAAGTATAGCAGAAAAAAGGGGTAACAACAGGACAGAGGAGAAGTGAAGAGGAAAGGTAAGGAAATTATAGATGAAGGAAAGAAAAGAAAAAGAAAGAAGAGAAGAGGGTAGCTGAGGAGAGGAGAGGAAACAAAAAAAAACAAAAGGAAAAATCCAATGAATCGAAGAGGGGGGGGGGTAAAGGGAAGGAAAACAGGGAGAGGAGAAGAAGCAAGGAAAGGTAACAAGAAGATGAGGGAACAGGAGAGAAAAGGAAAGGAAAGATTAGAGGAGGAGAAGAAAGGAAATGAAAGACAAAGATGAGACGAGTGGAAAGGGGGGGGGGGGGGGGGGAAAGTGCAAATGAGTAAGAATAAAGTGGCGAGATGACTGTTTTCATGTTCAGCAGTTGTCTGTTATTCAAGCCAAACATCACAACACTATTTGTGGGTGCAGGTTGTGTTGTGAATGACAAATATCCTGTAAATGAATGATAATGGCTTGTTTAGCTGTATCCTGCCTACAGCATCTCTGCTCCATCCTATTTCCTGTTAATATCACTGGCTTAGGCCTCACTGACCTCTCTGCTGTTCTTCTATTTCTATTAATCTTTAATGCTGTGTAAACGGCTCCATGCCACATACTGACCGACATGGCTTTCCCACCACAATACTAGGGGAGCAGAGAGGAATAAAATTTACTGATCTCTCTGCAGTGTACTGAAGATGTGGACTTTCTACAATGTTTCTAATGTTTCTCTCGGAGCTGCTTTAAGCCTCAGTGAACTCCTGTTCTTTAATTACGGTCAAGATGGTAAAGATGTGTGACTTCTTGGTTAATGGCAGCCATCTTCCCCGGGCTGATGGTTTTAATGTGACAGACAAGTGACAAAACTGAAGTACAGCAGACAGCAGCAGAGCCATACACACACACACACACACACACACACACACACACTACCAATTTTGAGTGTTTTTTTGTGCTCTTTTTCTTTTGTCGCTCTGTTTTTTTACCTTGTCTCTCAGGTCAATCATGTGTAGTCTACAGTACACACACACACACACACACACACACACACACACACACATTGGTGCCCTGCTTGCTGATCTCAACAAAGGTCTGTGACACTGTGACATTTGGAAGTAGATGAAATGACCGGCAGGGTCGGGGAGTGCTGCGCTCCATGTTTTACTGCTTGAGGATAAGAGCTCTTAAGACCTGAAAAGAACACACACACACACACACACACACACACACACACACACACACACACACACACACACACACACACACACACACACACACACACACACACAGATCTCTTTAGGACCGCAATACCTGCTTCAATACCTTTCTATTCTCTGGGTGCTCTGCTCCGTGGAGCCTTTCAGGTCCTCTTTGGGGTTGATGCACTACAGGACCCAATCAAATCTCACTCTAAAGCCCATTAAGGAGCAGGACCCTGGGCTGTGGAGCTGTTAAATGTATAATTTAAAATCTGTATATTACTACAGCTGGAGGAAAACTTCATATTTCAGAGAAGCACCAAAAATCTTTCCCCTCCAGAAATGAACAAATTCCGATTTTACCCATGACATGGATGATTGATGCCTGAAATCACATATCAGAATAAATGGATTTCTCTGCTTTGCATATTAAAATATACTGTAAAGGATTGTGATAGGTTTGGTGTGAAAAAACAAATCACCCAGGCTGGTGTTCCACAAGCTTGAAAGCATGTGATTACTGTAAAATTACAGCTTTCCTCAAGAACAATACTGTTTTCTCAATACCCCCCAAAAAAGTGGTAAATCATTGAGGGTTCCTTCTTTAACTGATTTTTACATATGAGGGGCTAACCAGCCAAGGCTTTGGTGTTTCTGCTCTGTCCTTCCAGAGATCATTTGTCAGCCAAAGAGTGTGTGTAGCACTTCTTTGTGTTATGGAGTTTAAGTGCATGGCAGGCTGTCCTCCTGTTTGAGTAACGTTTGCTGAAAACTACACTGCCCATCTGTTTTAGGAAATTACTGAACCTTTTTCAAACCTGATGTGCGTGATCAGTTTGTAACAACATGGGTTTGGGGGTTAGTGCCAGTAGGGAAATTAGAAAATGCTGTAAGACAGAACACACTCTAAATAAGAACAACGGCCTCAGGTGTTTGAGATTCAATTGTTGCAAACCTGTGGTTGTGGTATAAAGAAGCTGTTGTTTCACATTATGAAGTTGGTTCCTGATGAAGGTCCATGACTGAAACACTGTATAATAAACTCAGTGCAGTCATTTGGAATTCAACTGTATCTTTCACTTAATTTCATTTTACTTTGCACCTCTCTACCAGATGTGCATTAGTTCCAAAGTGTAAAAGTCATATTGGCCCTCAGGCTCACTGAGATTTGTTCCAGTGAGCCACTCCATCAGTGGGCTGGAGGATCACGGCAGCATGATGTCTGAGTCGCATAACCCCAATGTAGCTATTCATGTAATTAACTCTATCAAGGGAAGGTAAAAATGTATTCTAAAATGAAAAATAAGTCAATAAAAGACAAGAGGATGGAGGCAGATGGTCAGAGCACATATTACATGGGCACAAATGAGCAACGAATCCTTGGTTCAATTCCACCATTTGCTTTCCCTACTCTTCTTTCCACATTTTCCATTTATAACGACTTGCCCTTTAGCCAAAAGAAAGTGTATAAACCCCCCTCCTAATTTTTCTACAGTTCCTAACTTAACTGTTCTTTTTTTTTTTTTTTTACTGCAACTCTAAATATAAATCTTTATCATCTTGTGGTGAACTTGTACAGCCTCCACATTGCACCACAGCATTCTGCTGAAGTTCTCTCTTTACAGTGTCCTCATCAGAGGCTGCTGTCAGAGCCAACAATACTCAGAATGACATCTGCCTTCGCTGGCCCACATCGCCACCAAGTTTAAGTTACAGGAGCCATTTATTCTCTATGGGGCTCTGGCTGCCTGGGTTAGCACGCACAATGCCAGGGCAACAATGTTGCTGCATTGTCCAGGTCACAGCACTGAGCAGGAGAGTGACAGCATACAGCGAGCTATGAGTTCATTAGACCAGCACTGCTCTCCTTTCTTTTTCTTTCTATTTTTTCTCTCTCTGTGTTCCCTCCTCTCTCTCCCTCGCTCTCTGCCTGGTGAGGTGTGCCCTTCTCAGTACTCATTAACGTCCAGTATCAGCCACTGAGTTACAGGTATTAGCCCAGGAACATTGAAGATCGCCACACAAGGACATGCTGCCTGGTTAAACCCACGGACCCACACATACACACACATACACACACAGAATGACACATTAGGAATTAGCTCCACGTCCAGTCTGCTCCTAATTTTCACATTAAAAAAGCATATTAAGAAATAATGGGCTCCCCATAGTTCACATAACTTACTGGCTCTAGTTATCTCTGTCTCTCTGTCTTTCTGGAGGACTTAGGTCACTGCATGTACTCAGACTTGTGCAGAAGAAAAGCTCAGAGGGTGAGAGTTTGGGACTATTATTCTCCCAGCCCTGGTCCAACAATTATGGGCAGCCTGCTGAATAGTTCTATGTCATTAGAGCAGGCTAAATTATGCTCTTCACTTTGGGATGAAGGTCCTTTCACTCTGAGCCAAAGAGAGAAATAACTGGGAGAAGACAGTAGTGTTCACAATGAAGCTGACAGAGTGTTCAAGGACAGCAGGCTTTCATTTCTTTTCTAGTAATGTTCTATATTAGACTAATGTTCAATTAGGTTGTCAAGGCCAGTTAGTGAAATGTAATTCTTACACAGAGGAGGGGGAGGGGGGGTCTTTTTATCATATTCCATCATATCCAATGTGAATAATGTCCCTCTACATATATGGTAAGCTAATCAAATCATTAACTATTCGTTCATGATGATGAATTCAAATAAGTTAAGATTTCACGTTAATGACATGCAAAATGAGTGTCTCCCCAGTGCCATAGGAGTTTAGTTTAATTCATGCTGCCACTTCATATGGACAAGGCTCTTAATGTGGTGATCATGGAGGAGCTTTGCACTGGGCTCTTAAATAAAGTAATTCTGTGAGCAGATGACAGGTGGAGGACAAAATAACATGTACACCTTGAAATATAATGCACCTCAACGTCATTCTTAGACATACAAAGCAGAGCATTTGAGCATTATAAGCTCAGTGGAAGTAGGATTTATTGCTGGGATGTTCTATCGGATGACATGGTATTCCACAAGTGCTGCTCTTATTGTGCGTACATCCTGTGAATTATATATCAAAGCTGATTAATCCCAGCTCATTCTTCTGTGTCAACATGTTATCAATCAAATTTCTTCTTTTTAATCCATGGAGGGGGGGGGTTTAGGAAATGCTGAACATTTGCACACAAATTCAACTTGTATAAACTGAAATAACAGCAGCTAGGATATTACCTTTTTTTTTGTTGTTGTTGGTGGTGAAAACATTTCATTTTGTTACCAGATGAAAATCTTTATCTTTCTGTTTTTTCATTGAATAATTTACAGAAGCACTGATGATTGAATTGATTTTTTAAAATTGATTTTTCTGTTTGTTTGATTTGTCTTTTTTCTTTGTTTCCATATTGCAGCATGTGGTGTGAGTTGCAAAAAACACAATGAATGATGACTTACTGACTAGGATACATAGATTCAGCTGTATTTGGGGTCTCACATTTCATTGTCTGAATTAAACAAAGTGATAAAAGCCGGTAGTGGCCAATAATTTGCTGTTCTACTCTCATGAAGCTCGGGATGGACTCTACAGGCAGAGCCTCGATGCTTGTTTTTATGTTGTATCTAACTGGTGAGGTTGACTGCTGACGGCCAGGACTCGTAAACCTAAATGCCACGAGGGCAGACCAGGCAGAAATGAGCCTCAGTTGACCGCTTATGGGAACACGAGTGGCTGTGTGCTGTAGCAGTAAAACAGCACAATCTACACCTACTAAACAGAAAAACAAAAAAACATTTGTCTTCCAGTTTTTGCAGCCTTGATTGTTGTAGATTTAATTACAGAAATCAATCAATGGAAAATAGAATTTAACAGATAACCCGTGAACTTCATTTGTCCTTAATATTTTGTAGCCACAGGAATCGATAGAATGCATCCTCTGATTTTCTCTTCTTCTGTTCCCTCTTATTTTTTCATTCCTTTCTTCTCCTCTTCTAGCCTTTCTTTTCTCCATTTTTTCCTTTACTGTCCTTTCCATTTTCTTTCCTTTCTTCCCACCTTTTGTCCTTTCATTTCCCACTTTTTTTCCTGTCCTTTCCCTCCCCTTTTCTTTCTTTACTTCTCTCCCCTCTTCCTTTTCTTTCCTTAGCTTTTTCTCCTTTTTCATTGTTTCATTGTCCTTCTCTTTCCTTTGCTTTGCCTGTTTGAATCTTACTCATGATCATCTCCTCTTTTGTCCTTTCCTTCCCTATATACATCCTCTGTTCTTCTCTCCTTTCCTTACCTCATCACATTTTTCTTTTTCTTTTTTTACCTTCTCCTTTTCTCCTTTTTTCTTCTCATCTCTTCTCCTTTTGTCCTTTCCTTTCACTCTATTTCCTCTCCTCTCCTTTCCCTTTCTTTCCTGTTTTTTTTCTTCCTTTTCCTCCCTTTTGTCTTGGCCTCTCTTTCACTTTTCTCCCTATTTTCTATCCTCTCTCCTTTCCTTTCCTTTTTCTTTTTGCTTTTCTCCTCTCTTTCCTTGTCCTGCTTTTCTCCCTGTAACCCTCCTCCTCCTCCTCCTCCTCCTCTCACCTCAGCCACAGTTCCTGTCCTCCCACCTCCTGCTCCACCTGCTCGTATCGATTCTGTGTTAGTGAATTTGGAGCTGTAGGGAGCACGGGGGAGGGATAATGGCCACTGAGCGGAAGTGAGCAGAGCCGGACGTGGCCACTTCCTGCACAGCGTGGTGGTCATTTCATCACCTGTGTCATTTGTCTAACACCCACACCCCCCAACCACACCACTACCTCTACCCCATGGCCTTCACCACTCCGCCTCCTCCACCTCTTTCTCTCTATTTCTCTCTACTTTTTTTTTTAACCTCGCCTTTTGCCTTTCTCTCATTTTCTCTCAACCTTCAGGATCTCTCTAAATACCACGCAGGGCTGCAGACAGAAAGATGACAGACCATCAAGGGTCACAGTAGGCTGATCATTAGCAGTGCACTGTGGTTGACTTCAATTAGCCTGCGGAGACACTGCGCTGCTGCCGAGCGCAGTGAGAACATGCAGTCAGGTGGGTTTCACAGCTCTCAGATTTACAGTTAGATTTGACTTCTGGCACGCTGCAGATACACACAAAGCAGATGTAAATTAGACAGGAAGATTTTAAGTTTAATATTGTTGCGTTTAGTTCATCAGAGGCTCCTCTGTGGGATTCTGTCCTTCAAAATAAGAGCTAAAATACAGTTTTAACAGTTACATTAATATAAGCACTCATAGCTGGTTAATTCTGTTTTTAATTAGCAGTTAGTAAGTCATCATTTTTCATTTGGGTGTTGTGAAGATGCAAATAATACTGACTGAGACAACAAACTCTTTCTATGTATTTTGACTGTGATTAAAATGTCACTGAGCATGGTGACAGTTGATGAAGAGGAGGTAAAATCTATGGAGTGGGTAAAATGGCATGATGGAGAAATGGAGACAAGAAATCGACAGCGAGACAGAAAATAGAAAAATAAAAAAAGATTTTTTTAAAAACAAGGAGAGTGAATGCAAGCAGGGAGAGCCAATCTGCGCTAAAGCAGAACAGACAACTCTGGGATTATCAACAACAGTGACAGCAGATGATGATTGTTGGTTGTGAGTGTGTGTGTGTGTGTGTGTGTGTGTGTGTGTGTTTGTGTGTGTGTGCATGCGTGTGTGTGTGTGGAGGGGGGGCAATTATGTATAACTCCCCTCCTCTTGCTATATTCCCCGCTCTCTCTCTTTCTCTCTCTCTCTCTCTCTCTCTCTCTCTACCCCCTATGGTGGCCCTGATGGGACACAGCCTTTCATTTGCTCATTGCAGTAATTGGTGTATGTGAGGGGGAGGTACATGTGTTCTGCTCCCCCTCTGCGTCTGTCAGAGAATTAGAAAATGGAATTCTCTGAAGAGCAGTGGGCCTCTGCCTTCCTCATCCAAGATGACACATTTTCATTATTCGCTCAGTGACAGAACAGATTTCTCTGTCCTCTGGCCACCAGCATACATTATGATTTGCAATTTTGAAGATAATTTATATTGTGATTAATTTTGCAATGGTACATTTAAAACAAATGAATGTTAAATTAATAGGTCCAGCAATAAAGTCATTTTTGCTACAGGTCATTCTCAGCTGGGATGAAAATAATAAATGATAACATCTCTTTACAACTGAAAATAGTGTTCAAATTGTTTTACTAATTAATTAGCTCTATAGAAAGAACTGAGAGAAATACATTTCTCTGTCAAGTAACATCAGTTTGTACCACCTCCTCGGCCTTACATTAAAGCCCTTTTTAAACCATACACCATAGTAGCAAAATTCATAATCATCACTCATAGGCTGTATTTTAAGAATACATAGAAAGTGTTGATGCAAAGCCAAAATTCATATTGTGGAGTGTGTAACTAAATACCAAGGCTATTTTAACACATTAATGTATATCTACAGTGGTGCTAAAGTGATTTACGTGGATCTGCCACAAACTGAGGAGAAAAGTTGTGTGAAGTATGAGAGCTGTTTGAAAACCAAACTAGGTAACAGATATAAAAGTTGTAAACCTTGTAGCATCTTCATATCACATACATTGTTGTCTATTGTTAATAAATCAGTCTTTAATTAAACACATTGAATGTGTGAATAAAAGGCAGCTTCTCCAAAACACGTCATGTGAATTCCACCTAAGTCAGAGGCTGCAGGTGATGGCAGTTACCAGTACTCTGCCAAACTACGCTAGCTTCCTTTTAGCAGAATTTGTTAATCTTGTATTGCTTTTTTCCTCATCATTTAGCTATTTTATTATGTATATGGTTGAAAAAACTCAATTACTAAGACATTATCAAAATTGGCTTAATAAAATTAAAGGAAACAGGAAAAAGTCTTAGCTTTAGCTTTGGTGCCTTTGTCTCTTTTTTTTTCATTTAATTAAATTTTTTCAAACATTTCAACAGCATAAGCATTTTTTCTATGGTGAAGCATATGTCAAAAAAAGTCAGATCTGGTCTTAATTTTAGCCAAATACATTTCTCTGTTTTTGCTTTTGATCTATCATAAACTAAAATCTGTTAATTATACAAAGAAAACAAATTGGAAATACCACATGCAATTTGCTTATTGTCTACACACACGTAAAGCGAAGGAGAAAAGTAACCTCCTTTGCATTGATGGAAAATAATTCAAGGAAAATAAGGTCATTTTGAGAAATTGCACTAACAGTGCCACTGATGTCCTGTCATCATGCAGTTATGTCAATGTAATTACACACTCCACAATAGAATTTTGGATTTCCACCAACAATTTGACAAACAGTCAATGTGAAAAGCCTGTATTCATGTTTAAAAATGCCACAAATCAATGTCAGGATGATTATAAACTCCCTGATCACTAAGGAGATCACACACACAAACAAATATGAAGCAAAGCAGAGAGTGCAGCTGTCTGAAATAATCTGTTAAAAAAGTGGACATATAAATATATATTTAACCCTTTGGCAGCCTATTCAAGAGTGGATGAAAGAGTCTGTGATCTCCAGTCATGGCTGGAGAAACGCTGAGGAGGAGAACAGAGAAAACAGCCAAACCACTGACCTCTTACTGAGGGTACATGGCACCTGTACATGGCGGCCTGAGACGAGGACTCGCCACAGGGGGAAAAGCAGCCAGAGATGAGGGGGAGGCAGGAGAGGCGGGCGGGGGTGCTTGTTGCCGGGAGAGCAGCAGGGAAGGTGAGGTGGAGAGGTGAGGGGAGCTCTCGAGAGCTGAGGTTATTGGGTTAGGGGAAGGAGCGCGAGTGGAAAGAGCAGAGGAAATCCAGGGAGAGGAGGAGGAGGGGGGCGAAGAGGAGGAGGAGGAAAAGAGGTGCCTCGTTGAGGGAGGAAAGGTGAGGGAAGTGGTGTAAGAGAGGTGCGAGGTAGAGGAGAGAAATGAGGGGGTGAGAGAAAGCGAAAGAAAGGAAAGGTGCAATGTAGGGATTAAAGCTGAAATGAGGGACATATGGAAAAGGTGAAAGGGAGACAAAGACAAGTGGAGAACATGTAGGAAGAAAGCAGCGTGAAAAAGAAGAAATCTTTAATTGAAAGACTGCATTACGTGCCTCCCCTCACTTAAGATCCCTTTGCACCTGGCACCAAACTACAACCAAATAAAATCTGATAGAGCCAAATCAGATCAACTGCAGCTGTAAATGCACCCACTGCACACTGAAGCTCAGATCCCGTCTGCATGTAGTAATTGTGTACACAACACACTGACAAACAAGTGGAGGGCAGCTCAGACTGCAGCCCACTTGTCAATATGGATTTATGAAGATACTTGTAGACTGAACAGCTGACTGAACAAGACCAAGTACTTGCTGTCAATATTAATTATGTTGTAAATATTATCAGTGGAGGTGATGTGCAAAGCAAACTAAGAGAGAGAGACCCAGAGCGAGAAATGCATATAGGAGTTGTAGTTTAATGTCAGATGTAGCTCTACTCTGAATCATATGAGACGTATGTTAATGCCAGGTGGACAAGAGGTTTAAGAGGTGGGAGCAATTTTTAGGGGGAGCTTATATTTGTCCTTTCAGTATTATTAGATAGGATATGGTGGAGAAGAAGTGGGGGAGGTGTAGCAAAAGTCCAATTGGATGAGGAGACAATGTTAGGTGCGTGATTTATCGACAGGAGGATGGCTGGTGAGGACGCATGGTTAAAGTGGGCACTGGAGGATGGAGAGATGGGCAGAAGGATGGATAGGAGGAACAGGTGCCGCAGTGTGGACGCTGTGGGAGGGAGGTGGAGAAGGAAGGCGCTGTGGAAAACAGCGGGGTGTGAGGTGAAAGGGTGAGGGTGGCAGCGCCGTCAATGCACTCACTTGGGGTAGGGTGGGGGGTGAGCGAAAGGAGGGAAGGGGGGGGGGGGGGGGTGATAAGAGTGGTGTGCCTGGCAGGGTCTGCAAGTCAAAGAACCCTCACTGGGTTCACGATTTGATACAATCCTTTCTTTTCTGGTTCTCTGGCCAGGCCTCCAACACGTTTCTCTCAAATCTTCTCAGTCTTTTCATTTCATTCTGTTTTGCTGCTTCCTCTCTTTTTGTTTCCTATCCTTCTCTTCCTATTGATGACATCTGTTCCCTAACCCTGAATTACAAATCACAGAAATTGCACATTTGGTAATGAATATCTAAAGGGGCACTCCACTGATTCAGAGACTATTCAGCCTTTATAAACAGTTCCATAATCTGGTTCTGTCTGCTGCTACAGACAGAGAGCATCAACGTGTAAAAAAAAAAAAAAAAAAAAAAAAACTAAACAAAAAAACAAAAAACAAAACCCTGATGATGACATTAGGGTTGTTTTTAGTTTTGACAAGTTCTACTTCTTTCTGAAGTGTCCCGTTAATATTATAGAAAAGAAACTAAAAATTTGAAATCACATTTTCAGGGGCTTTATACTTAATCCCAACCTTACTGGGTTGAACCCTAAACCTAGCACCTAGTCCTGAAGCAGCAACTTGATGAAGTGATGACCCACAAAATGACCTCTTTTGAACAAAAAACATCCTCCCTAAGAAGAACTAAATCTCACACTGTTTCTCACGAGGACAAGTGCAAGAACACACACACGTAGACACGCTAACACACACACACACCAGTTCAGACTGGGACATCGAGACAGCGCTCCTGCTGGTTTTCACCGGTGGCGACAAGCACCTGGGCGTTGTGTGCAACAAAGGTTCCTGGCAACAGTCGTCGAGGAGAGACATCGTCAGGATGCACACCTGTTTGATCTGCCGGGACCCTCTGTGATAAGTGGCCCTGGTAACCATAGCGACCAGGATATGGGATGGATCCATGTGGTGCTATTGAATGGCCTTGGATTATAAACACACACAAACACACATGGATATACACACACGAACTTAGGAGACACACAACGCGCTTGAAGTACTTCTACACTCCTACAGACATGCACACACATACACACACACTCGACAAATAAACAAGCACACCTGCACTATGAGAAACAGCATAAAAAGAAGACAAAATCACACAAACCAACTAAAGTTGTAGACGTAACGAGGCAGTAAATCGCCTCAGAGCATGCTGGGTTTCACACCTGCACACAGACTCGTAACAGACTTCACACATGGAGAGATGTGCAAAAAAAGGTCTCACATTCAGGGAAAAAGGAAATAAATAAATAAGAATAAACACCAATACATACAGGCTGAACATTCCAATCAGAGAAAACAACACAATGCAGTGTGTAGAGAGAAATGATGCGGCAGATGGCCGACATGCTGACAGTTACTCACAGTGTGCAGGTGGACGAGGAAGCGTTTTGCCTCTCGCTACAGAACTCTGCATCAACCTTGGAGTGAAAAATGTGAATCGTTAGCCGCAGTAGTCATTCATACAAAAACAGACGTACAAATCTGCACACACAAATACATAATTGTCAGCGCTTTTACATTTTCTATAGACTCACCAGCCTGATAGAAATAGGAACAATGCCGTGTGCTGCTGATACATGGGAATGTGAATAGTTACCAATTAAGATGTGTGAAACTGTAAGTGCTGTTCTGCTCTGTAGCTCGGTGTAAGTAATCACATGCAGTGTGCAGGTCTGAAGTATTGAAATGTAAATGAAGCCTAAATAAAGTGTTGTTTGTATTCAGATAATTTCACATATAGAGATATAATACATCTGCACATCTGTACCTCCCTGCACAGATTAACCTGTGCTGTTCTATACAAACAATGTATTAAAGAAGCATATGAGCCAAGTTTTACACCTACTGCAGTTGTATTCACAATCCAAGATAATTAGGACATAAATGTTTCTTATTCTGCCCCTGATTAAGGAAGTTAATCAACATTATCTTTAATTATATTTCCTTGCGCATCATTACCCTGAAAATACTTGCTATCATGCTGGACAACTGGTTTAAATGAAATGTAATTTTAAGGCAGATGGATATGTGTGATATTTCTGATGATCTGCTCAGAATTTTTGTCCAGATAAATCAACTCTACTGTATTAGTTGAGAGATTAAAAAATGTAAGAATTTAACCAAATAAAGCAATGAAAAGAGTGCTTTTTAGATAAGGGTCCAAGCCGTGTTACAACTTACTAACATTATTTCATTACAGCTGTTTGTACCGTAGCAACACAGTTATACACAGAGTGTGTATAATGTAGATCTCGTCTCTGACCATCCCGTTATCCAGCATGATCCTTTATTTGCATTCATCTGTATTTTCCTTTATGCTGACAGTCCTTTGTAAGTGCTATTGAAATAAATAATTTCTTATTATTGTGCAGAGGGGCAAGCCTGACAGCTCAGATGTTATAGTCTGTCAGGGAACAGACAGAGAGACAGCCACATCTTTTATTCTACGAGCCAATCATGACTCACAACCTGCATGTCATGAGAACCCGAACAGCTCGAGCTAAACAGCAGCGCTTTTTTCTGCTCCATTTTAAACAACTTGCCTTTCATAAGACAAATTTTCTCAGCATGGGAAAAAAAAACAATGACTGTGACTTCGTCCATCAGCCAATCAGTCAGTCAATACCAGTGTTCATTCAGCCCTGTGTGTTTCTTGTAGAGAGGGAGAATAACAGCAAAGGTGCCACAGCTGAGGATCAAATGTCAGACCAGATGAGGAGATTCATCCATGCAGTCACCAGCCTGACTGACTTATCAGCTGAAATGACAACATCAATCAGCCACGGTTTGGTCTCATCGTACACTCACTCAAAATAGATGATGTGTGATCAGTTTAGTGCTCATTAGTCCATTTTGATACTCCAGTCTCATTTTTGCGCAGTGTTTTGTGTTCACTGCTGTTTTTTCCAACCAGTCATAATTAGGATGGTCTACCATCTGTCAGTCCAGGATTTGTTTATTTTATTCACCTTGTTGTTGAGTTCAGTGAATATTTTTTTTTTTTTATCAGACTGTTGCCAAGAAAAGATTTCTACTTAAGAAATCACCTGAAAAATAAACAGCCAGTTTTCACATGCAAAGTCTCAGAAACAACATGTGCTTGTCTATCATTTCAACTTATTTTCAAAGTTAAAATTCATACTGGGTTTGTGTTTTTAGGATAGTCCACGACACTAACGTACGGTTTATTCTTTCTTAGTCTCTGACACATATGACCTGGTGAAATTTCATTTTAAACATGTTTTTTATTTCATGCAGTTCTAAAGCTGTTTAATGCACTATACCTGACTTACTAATTAGCTTATTAGTCTACAAATTGAAATTAGCAAAGTGCAGTTTCCCCTGGTGGCTGTTTGTTTGTTCATTCACCAAGCTAATGTAAGTCTGCTGTGTAGCTGCTATTAAGCTACATCACTGGCTGTGCCCAAAATCACTCCCTATTTACTATGATAGTGCATTTTATAGAAAATTGCGGTTGTGCGACTCTACACCAGTTGATAAAAAATGATTATGATTTATAAATGTCCAAATTCTCAGTTTACTGCTCTTTGCAAATTAGTAGATTAGTAGATAGATAGTCTATTATATAGGGAATATTTAATGGTCTATGGACATGGACAATCTAAATGTCTGTCTGTCTGTGACAGAATGGTGAAATTACTGTTTAAGAGCACAGGACATGGGATTCACACAGCAAATATTTATGCTGCTGGAGAATAAAATCTGCAAATTGATCTCAGTTAGACTTAAAATTTCAACACAAAATCCACAGAAAAAGACTCTTCACTGTAGTTTGGTTCTCTACAGCAACAAGGGTAAATAAATCTTGAAAAGAATCTCCATGGAATGACACATTTTGTCAAATTTGCAGTTTGATATTAGACTTTCTTGATAAAACAGGTCTCTGACAGCTCTAAAATCAAATCAAATCAAATAAACCCTGACCTTGATTTTACTGCGTCAGTAAATCACTCTAAGGCAAAGTAACAGACTTGTACCCCCCCCCCCCACACACACACACACACCCCAAAATTTTGGTCTCTCTCTCATCCTCAAGTGACCCCACCCCCACCCCCCTTCCCTGAAAACACACACACACTCTCCATCCCTGCCGCTTCTGTGCCTTTTCTCCAGTGAATGAAAAGGCCACATCAAACAATGGATTTAGCCTGCTCCCTAAGTAGATGAGGGGAGGGGAAACAGTGGAGAAAGACTGAGAGACGAAGCTGGCATACAAGAGGGTAGAGGCTGGTGGGTGTGGGGGTGGGGGTGGGGGTGTGAGTGAAGGTGCAGTATGGAGGAGAAGAAGGTGAGAGTGTGGAGGAGGAGAAAAGTGAGGACCAGGTGTAGAAAGGCAGAAGATGGAAAAGAACAATGTGTGCAGGCAATATAACATAAAGCTACAGATCTTCTATACAAAATGACATTTTAGCTTGTGAGTGACACACAGGTAGACGCCGTGTTCATCATGCAATTTCTGACATATACATTTATTTTTACTTCAAATTTTACATACATAATATATTCCAATGTTTTATTTATTTTATTCATTTTAACATTTAACATTCTCCCTAGTTTGTTGAGCCAAATTCATTTGTCTTCTGCACTCTGAATTATTACTATTATTTTCGATATTAAGATAGGATGAATAATTCCACAGTGGAAAAACATTTTAGTTCAAAACAATGACATCTTGTTATTCAACCAACAGATGGTAAAAAGAAAAGGTAAGGAAGTTATTGGCAAAGCTTAAACATACAGACATGCAGTCACAGATGATTAATGTTGTATTTTGTTCCTCATTTGTCCTCCTTTTGTCCTGTTTTATTGTTGCTCAAATCATTCAGTTTCCCCTCAGAGAATCATTGAAATGTAATCAAATCATCTACACAGCGTGTCACTCATCATAGGTAGCCAAGCAGTAGTAGTACAGAGGAAGCTCAGATGTTTTTTCAGGCAGCACTGAAGAGAAGCGATACAAGGCCACACCAGAGGAACAGGGACACCTTGTTTTCATGGCTTTACAAAGAGGCTTTTTGAAGTCGGATTGAAAGAGATCTGACGCTGTAATAACTTTGCCGGGAGAGCGGAGAATCAGACCGATTCCTACCTGAACTGTGGTGGAACTGATGCAATGTCAATCACTTCTGTCGAGGGGAGGCGTAGAAGCAACAGGAGGACGGGAGGCAGACAGGAAGTGCAGGAGGGGAGGTTAGAGAGGAACAGAGGGTGCGGGAGGAAGAGGAGGAGGAGGAGGAGAAGTGGAGGAGCAGAAGGTGCAGGGCGGAGAGAGTGGGGGAGTGATGGCAGAGAGTCTCCCACCAGCGCTGTCACAACCACACACTCAGCTGCTGTCGCTGCTGATTGTGATTGCTGTTCAAACAAGGCCGACAGCTGCCACAAACATCTCCTGCTTAATATGACACACATGAACGCTCACCTATGGACACACACGCGCGCACACATACGCACACACTGATATTGCTCAGATGTCACTCTTTGCCATCTTGCTTTATGGCACCCTGTTATCTTTCCTTCTTGTTCTTGCTCTCTGATAAGGCTGCGGCCGCTGTGATTGCCCTCTGCTCTCTGCAAAGTATGACAGCTCAGTCACTTATCAAATCAAAATGTTCCCTCATCATGATGGAATACGTGAGCCCTCTATCAGACACTTTCTCCTCTTGTCATTCTTGGGTATTTCATGTTTTTCCCCAACTAAAGAATAGCACTATAACCTGTTTTCTCTGTTTTATATCATTGAAAACTGAATATCTTTTGGTTGGACAAAACAAAAAATATGAAGACACCACCTTGGGGAAATTGTGACCACTTTCCACTGTTTTTCTGATGCTTTAAGGACCAAATTTAACCACACAATCAAAAAAAAGAAAAAAGAAAAATCAGCAGAAGAAGAGGAATTGGCGGCAAAATTCACTTTTGCACAAACACGAACTTTCACTCCTCAACTGAGGCCCATTCCAATTAGTATGCTGTGCATCTACACACACATGCAAAACCAGTAATGCCCACCAGTTTATCTAAAACACACTGATCATTCTACTGTACCGAGGGAGTCTGTATTTTTATTTGAAATCAAACACTGTTGCCTGCAACAGAGGCAAAAAGCCTGCCGCTTCTAGACAATCTGCTAAAGCTGATAATGACTCAGGGCAGAAAGGGATTAGTTATGCATTCAGTGCGTGTTCACTCAATAGTATATAATTCACACTGCTTGTTTTTTTTTTTTTTTCCATCCTCCACAGATAGCAACAATCGAGACACCATCACAAATGCACTGAGGGCTCTCTGTCTCTCTTCTGCTTTCCTGCTGTTTTCCCTCTATTTCTGTCTGTTACTGTCATCCTCTCTCCCTCACACACACACACACACACACACACTCCTCCAGAGCAGTTGTACATTATGGAGTGGTAACCAGGCAGCATCTAATTGCAATAATTGGAAGAATGTACCGAGCTGCCTGTTTGAACACCTGTTAGCACTGAATTTCTCTCATGGCTACAGATTGTATGTGCTCTGTCACACCATTCGGTGTAGTGTGTGAGTGTGTGTGTGTGTATGTATGTATGTATCTGTGTGTGAGCCTTAGATTGCCCCCCCATGCTCATGTTGGGGGTAAGTGTAAATAGAAATCCTGGCCAGCTCCAGTTTCCATTTTGACACCTCAGACCCCTGCCAGAAGGAGGCCACTGACACATCCCAAGGCACCACCCAGAATAATT
>BRZM01000104.1:524763-706759 GCA_033238685.1 Lates japonicus
GTGTGTGTGTGTGGGTGTATGTATGTATGTATCTGTGTGTGAGCCTTAGATTGCCCCCCCCCCCCATGCTCATGTTGGGGGGTGGGGGTTATGTAAATAGGAAATCCTGGCTGTGCTCCAGTTTCCATTTTGACACCTCAGACCCTGCCAGAAGGAGGCTGCCTGTCACTGACACATCCCAAGGCAATTCACCCAGAATAATTTGGGACTTTGACAAAAATGAATCATATGCATGATACATCTTGGCCTTCACACTTCTCATGCTGTATCATCACTAGTCTCTTTTAGTTTTTTTTTTTTGTTGTTGTTCTTTTCTCTCATTTTATCAGCCATAACATACTGAAATACCACATCTAGGGTTGAGTTTGCTCGAGGAGAAAATGAAGGAACACATTAGACATCTGTCTGCCCGCAAATATTAGGAAGAAAATCCACTCTGTGAAGTGGAGGCGAGCCTGTGTTTCTGTTCCTCTCTGTCTAGTATATTTGAGATTCAGCCGGTGTCACTGAAAGACGCTACTTCCTCTCCCTCTCATGTCCTTGCTTGGGGGGGGGGGGGGGTTCAATCTGGCCAGATGTGTGGAGCTGTCCGCCGCTCCGGTGCTGAAATCACTATTCTTCTTAAGTTAAACCTCCCCCTTTTCACGCTCATAAAAGCAGTACTTGCACCTCAGCTCTTAAAGAAAAATTTCAATTTCAAAAAGAAGGCTGCTCGATCTTGCAAACACGAAATAAACTGCTAAAAGTGGAAGGACACGGAGGAAGCTGCTGCAGGAGCTCTTTTTAAAACTGCACTTCATTTTCACCGCTGCAGCTATCGCTTCACACTTTGAACACCTTTTTTAATTAATAAAAAAAGACCAGTTAAGCTTCTCTCTCTCTCTTTTTCATGTATCCAGCCTACACGAGACAACTCAGGTATCGATTCAGTCGGAGGGCTTCAACATTGAGCTGTTGCCATTTGACCCCAGGAAGCCCGAACAGGCTGTGAGGCAGGGGAATGCTGATAATCCACCGGGAAGTTAACGAAGCGGGGATCACGCTGCTCCGTCTGCAGGGGAGCCGAGATAAAGAACTTTTTTTTTTTTTTTCAATCCAATTACGTTGTCATTATTGTTAATTAGGGCATCGTCGTCTTGAGATCAATACAGGCACTAAACAGTGGGCTGCCAGGCTGCACTGGGCTCAGACACGAGGCTGAGACTCACTTTGTGTGTTTTTTAAAGGGATGTTTGGAGATGCTGATCGCCTGTCTGTTGCTCTAAAGTCTGGTGTGTGACTCTTATAGACTCTTATGTAAAGATCGGTGGGTTCACATACCTGTTGATAACTGGCAGGTCAGTCGGCATCGCGCATGCTGCGTCCTCATCATCATCATCACGTCTGAGAAAGAAAACAGGGGTCAGGAAAAGATGAGTTCCCTCTCTTAATCTCTTGTTATTTTACTGATACAAAGTGGCCTGAGCGGTCTGTGCCTGAGCTGGACACCTCACTGTTGTGTTTGGTTGTTTTTTCTCCCTATTTTAACCAAATACCAGGACAGTTCAGAGCGCTCCTTTCCCTACGACCCTCTCTCTCCTCCACTCTTCCAGCTCTCTGTTTCTTTCCTAAAATGCGACATGCTGGGAGTCTCCTCCGAGCTCACCTGGCTGCTGTCGGTCCGGGCTCCGCTGCTGCCGTACGTGGTGCCGCCGCCGGATGGAGAGATGATGGAGTAATGATGAAGAGCTGCTTGCTGCGGCGCGCCTGAAGAGCCTCCGGGTGCGCTGCCTGCTCTTTTAAAAAGCCTCCACTGGTCCAATAGGAGGTCTGTCAGCCCGATGGGACCTGACGTCACCCCACCCCCCCCCCCCCCAATCTCCCTTCCCCCCATTTCGATTGGAACTATAGGAGAAATTATATCAGCTTTATTTTCTCGACATAGAGGAAAAACAGACGTTGAGACTCTTAAGTCTCGGTACCAAAGACTTTAAGTGCTCGGCTGTGTTGTTCCTTGTGAATTTCCATTTCATAAAGTGGTATGCTATGTAGTTTTTTTTATTTTATTTTTTTTATTTTTACACACTGCAAAAGATTAGAAGCAAGTATGAGTCACAAAAGAGGAGATGGAGACAAAGAGAAACAGGTCAGTTCCAACTTTAGTTGCAACAGGCTGCAACTCAGCATCTGAATATGTCCTTCATATCTGCTACTTAGATGATGTATTTTAATGCCTAGTATTGTTTTGGAAGAATGTAACCAAGCACATTTACTCATGTACTGTACTTAAGTACAGTGTGTAGGTAGCTACTTACTGGAATATTTCAATTTAATGCTACTTTATAACTCCATTACTTGTCAGAGGCAGTTCTAGTATATTGTATTATTTTATTCCACTACATTTATACAATATGATGCATTGTTGAACAATACAATATAAAATATGTTACATGAATGCATAAGTAATAATAATCCAACTACACACTGTATATAATATATGTAGTACTCTTAATGGTGTCAGCAAAATTTCAAATATAGGACTTTTACTTGTTACTTTTGCTGAAGTAAAAGATCCTGTCCTGTTTATTCTAAATGGGCAAAGATTTATGTGTGCACTTTTGTTTTTACCCTTCCTGTCAGATCTCCCTGTGTCAGGCCTGTCCCAGTAGTTCGGTACAGAAAGAGCGGAGTGACTAAATATCTTAAAAAGGTAAGGTGTAATATTATGAGAGGACACTTCTTGGAGATAAGTCTACACACGTCTGTTTTACAAATAAAGAAAAACTTAATTCTGAAGGAAAAAGACAGCTTAATCACAGTGTGTTTTTGTATTTCTGCAAAGATTTCAAAAAGGTTTCATCAGGCCAGCACTGAACTAAATGAACTCATCTCACAGAGGAACCAGCAGTTATAACATCAAATCAACACCAGATATGCATGTTTTTAATATAAAAGTGGTGACATGCCAAAATATCAGCAGTCCATAGCAAATCATTGACCAGCGACACCTTCGGGTGTCTGTCCTGAGCACCCCACTCTCCTAAAAAAAATAGTTTAATAAAAGATAAGGTAAACAAGGCCAAAAATAATTCTTCCTGTTTATCAGGTAGCATTAACATCAAAGGCTGCATCACTGTGTCAGTGTCACAGCCTTGAGGGTTAGTTTATGAATACAGCCATGAACCAGTGTGTGAGATAACTCTGAATATCGAAATTAATATCTTTCTCACCTTTTATAGCTATGGATGATTAAAACGTTTAATAAGATCTGTGCTTTATTTGCATCTATTATGTATCTATGTATTATGGTAAGCCCCTTTAAACCCCTTGCTTGTCCTTACACTGTGATGTTTTGAAAAAGGAATACATGTGTGTAAATGTAAGGGTTGCATATGTGTATGTACACAGTGAACTTGTTCACTGCTCTCCAGCTGTAAGCCGCAGCACTACAACAGCATCTGAAGCCAATAAAGAAATTGAAAAATTATGTTACATTTGATATGAACTCTACTCGCTCAGCGGATGACAGCTACGCATAATCTGTCACCGTGTGTCTCCCTGGCAGAAATGCCAAAAAAGAGGTGTATTTTCAGACACAAATGAGCAATTCGTAAGGCCATTGTGTGCGGTGTGCATCATTGTACTTTCTAATTTCCCAGACTCAGAAACCATTGTGGGAAATGCTATTGTGTTGTCGAGTGCTTGTTTTCTGTGGGTTTTGTGTTTTTTGTGTCTGTACAGCTTTTGAAATGGGTCTGCACACACACACACACACACACACACACACAGAGGGTTTTTGTTTGTTTGTTTTTTTTCCATTTTTTTGCAGACCTTAACATAACCTGCGTTTTTCTGTGTTCCTTTTCACATACATCTAGGTCAAGTCATATGAGACTGTAGTAGTTTGGAGGAGGCAGTGAGGGGAGTGAATAATAGGACCAATAAGGCCGACTGTACCACTTTGACAGCTTACTGTGAAGACAGCATGCTCCACTACGATAGCGAGATAAAATGGGACTTGTGACATATCATGAGGTAAACATGATGTCTGAGGATGACCTAAGAAATACATTTTGACATTGAAACAGCAAAGGTCTGGATTAAGGTGATGGATTTGCAGTTTAGCTTACTTGGGTTAAACTAAACCAACCACATCTACGTAAGTGATCTACTGCACACAGTTACTCTGCAGTATTACAACAACAGTCGTGTTATTCTTTATCATAATCACATCAGAAATATTTTCAGCTGACTGTGGCACATGATATAAGGTTTGTTGAACTTCTCAAGAGTTTGATATTTTCTGGGAGCCATGCATTTGTTTTCTTGTTGAGAATTGCATAGGGGATTGTTACCACTCCTATGTGTGAGCCAAGAACCAGGAGCCGGTTAGCTCAGTGTAGCATTAAGACTAGAAACAAAATCTACTTAAAGGCACCTTTAAAGCACGCTTATTATCAGGACTGCTCCCTGAAAGTGTAGGAGTCGATATATCACTCGATACACGTGAGTCGACTTCAACTGCTTCACCGTACACAGAGCGATACAGGAGCAACACTGTGGCAAACTGTCAGCTTTACAAGCTGAGTCTTGTCTTAAAATCACTGAAACACAAAACTAACTGTGATGGAAGCAAAGACAGGTGATGGAAAACAGAGGGCAGGACAGCACGACTCTCTGATATTCTTAGTTGTGGTGTACGACTGACAGCACCATCAGCAGCCTGACAGAGGAAACTATATGTTGTGCGTTGTAGGATTTTGTAACTGAGCTATGACCAAGATGACAACTTGATCTTTCTTGAACTGTATGGGAATCTAATGTTTTTACTTCCCAGATGATGAATAAAAATATTAAAACAAGGGTGTTGACATGAGAGTCATGTACAGTAGCATGGTGTGAGGTGGCTGCTCTGCAGCTGAGCTGCACTGACATATGCAGGGGAGAGAGTGATATATATCTAGATAGGGTGTAACATGATTTAATGCATGTGTTCATAAAAACAAAAAATAAAGGTAAGAAAAAGCTTGAACCAATGAACCACAAGTACATGAACAGTTAATATACGGAGGAGGGCAAGTTTCTAGTTTTTGTGCTAAGCTACGCTAACTGGGTAGCTTCATATTTAGCCACAGAAATGACAGTGGTATCAATCTCATGAAATTCTCAGCAGGAAAAGAAGTGTATCTCCCAAAAATGTCTCGCTATTCCTTTATGTAAGTGAAAAAGTGTACTGCAAATCAAAATCTGAATTAAAACCTTCAAAACCAAATTACGTAGTATACAATAAGAGCACCCTCATACACATTTTACCCAAACTAGTTATTGCAGCTCCTCCTCATCATTGGATGGATTATAAACAAGCAGAGGCACAAATGCCAACTGTGCACGTAAACACTTGTAAGATTAAATTTCCTCATAAATCAACACACACAACATGATTTCTGCATGCACTAAATACCTACAACACACTCAACTAAGGAATCTAAAAATGATATGACATTTGTTAGATGAAACAAAAGATTAATGGTCTCCCACAGGGAAATGGATAATGTATCAGTTCAGTGTGTACTTTTTTTTTTTAACAGATGTTTTGCTTGACCTGCTGTTATATTTAACTTTGACAAACAATGCAGTGCACAGGGAATATAAAATATGACTGTAACTGCCATTCAGTGGTTTCAGAGCTAAAAACAGACACAGTGCAGAGCTGTAGGTAATGGCAGTGGCTGCTTTAAAGATGCGTAAAGCAGATGGTTAATACAAAACTCTGGCACTTGTTGCATAGCTAACATCTTCACATGACTTTACTCACAGAGCAAAACAGTTATCAAGCAGGTAAAACCAGGTTTTATCTTGATTAAACACGAGTGGTTTGATCATACAGCTGTGTGTGGAACCAGTGCAGAAACAACACAGCTCTTATTTCATTAAAAAATTAGACTATAGTCACAATTTGGAACCTGTCTGAAAGAGGCTGATGGACAACCTTGTATTTGGCTGAATGACAGTGCACGGTTTGTTTAATGGGTTTTGAAAGGGTTTCATGAGCCCACTGGGGTGACTGGAGCCATATGCAATAATGTGAAAACACCACACCCACCAAAATTACAAGGTTTTACTATGACAATCAAGTATGCAGCATTGAATTAAACAGTTACACTTTACAGTATATATGTGGTTGTATTTTTTGAAATGCATTTTTTATCTCTAAAGCAAATGCATTTTGGAACTGAACCCATCAGTACAGCATCTGTAAAACCACAAATAACACTGAAAAAAAAAAAAACACATAAAATAAAAATCCAGACATGTCCATGTTGCAAAAACTGAGCATGTTGAATGTGGGGTCAAATCACTTCTAAAAGAATACTCACAGTTTTATCAATTTGACAGACTGCTATATATTCATAGAGTTGAATATGACATAGAAGACTGAAGTAGGTCCAAACATCATTACAGAGAGAGACCTTCCTAATCTATAATTCTGTCTCCACAGTTTATACAGAGGGTCCTGTAAGCATGGCAACCACTCCAAATATCACACACACACACACACACAAACACCATCAGGTACGTATTGTACACCTACGCACTCAGACACACAAACAGAAATATTCACCCACACACACACGAAACTCAACATTGTGAAATCCTTCAGGAAATGTAAACTGTGAACCCAAACTCAATTACAATTAAAAACAGGATTTTAATAAACGCTTTACAGATACCATCTTCAAAATCAGTGGAAATAACTGAAATAGAATATATACAAAACCGTTTAAGTAGCTGAAATACAACAGCTAAAAACCTTCAGCTCCTACCACTTGGAAACAGTCATAAACAGTTCCTTTGAAGTCTTATTTTTGGAACATTTTTTTCATTGGAGAAAATTGCAGACCTTGATATGATAGAACATGTCATATGAATTATAAATTGTTCATTGTGTAATAATTTTCTATACAGTATACAATATTTACCTCCTCTCTATTTGGATATTGTTCTGTAATAACATCACCTGACTCCCTCCTTTGCTCCCATCATAATTTCTACAGCTACGTAGTAAACATGTTGTTGTGGGGCATTTGCTGAAAGGACTTACGCTGCCTTATACAACTGCTTTTATGTCACTTAACAATAAACCATATCTTGGGGCCATAATAAGCTGCATGCACAAATGATCTATGGGACAGTTTTTTGAAAGGTCATTCCCTAAGCTACACCCTTTTCAAGTTTTTTGTTCTCGGTTCTCACGCAGCACTTATGTGGTTTACAGTGTTGACGGTGGCAGATTTACCATTGAAATTCACAGAAATTTTTGAGATAATGTGCCAGAGAAACAAAAGCAACTTCTTAATTCTTATCAGTGACTGTTGATTTTATCAGCTTAAATGACAACTGTCATTTTATAAACTATAGCTAGCTGGATAACAAAGCTGACGCTTCAGTTGAAAACTCTGTCATCCTCACCAGTTGGTAATCCATGAGTAGAAATGGAAATAAAGAAACAGTATTGTCCTCTATATGTAGTGTATATGTAGCGTACAACTAGTCAAAGTAGTCCTATCAGTACGACAAGAAAAAAAATGTAAGACTAAACTGTGATTTCATTCTATCTTAATCCTGTTTGGCATCTTATTTTCTAACAATCCAAGAGAAGAAAATGTAGGACGGGGACTCCTTGGGGAAGAGGTTTAGTGAATGGTAAATTAGAAACCCGCTGGTACAACATGGTAATCAACCTACATGCTAGCGGCATGGCTCTAGAAATGGCAGTGTTAGTCCACCGCTTTGGTCTATATTGAAATATTTCAATAACTATGACTGCATAAGTTAAATCAGTTTCCCATCAGTTTTCAGCTGTACTTTGTGGCCTGTGCTAATTAGCAAATGCTAGCATGCCAAAATGCTAAACTAAGATGGTGAGCATGGTAAAGATTAAATCCCTGCTGAACATCAGTATGTTAGCATTGTCATTGTGAGCATGTTAGCATGCTGACATTAGCATTTTGCTCCACTGTCCCAAAGTACAGAGTCACAGAGCTGCTGATGTGGCTGTAGACTTTTAGTTTGACCCCCAATGCTAGGCTTCAAGCCCACTGTCTAATGCTCAGACTGACTAAAAATCTTCTTAAATGGTTAACACAGATACAGATACAACTCAGCCTTGCGTTTAAGATAAAATCCTGTGTAATCCTGGTCTTAATGCTTGGATGTACCTTGTCTTTATTTTCTTCTCCAAAGGCTGTGTGTCATTAATGACACAATTTGAGTTTTGAGTTCCTTCATTTAACCTCACTGCAAACTCCAGACCTAAACTTAACCCTAATTCCAGCCTCAGCCCACACACTAACCCCTCACATAAATTTGTTTTGTTTTGTTTTTTTTTACAAACAAGGAGGTACACACCTGCATACACAGACACACATGTACACACCTGAACAAATCCACATAGACAAATGTAGAAGTCCTGATGTTTTTAATCAGCAGTGGGGCCCCACCCTGGCAGATAAGCGTCTGGTTACATGTCTGTAAAGAGCAGTGGAGAAGGCCGAGTCACCTCAGCAGATGGCCCTATCAGTGTTGGGTAAACCAGCAACCAGAGCGGCCGTGTTTGGCTTAACGGCCTATAAGTAATTCATTGTGTTCACTGAGAAGGAGCATCTGTCGACCCCTCAGCCCTGGAGACGCACACATACACACACACACAGTTATGCATAGATGCATAGATAAACATACTTACATGAACATTTGGTCATATGCACAAATGCAGGTACACACACACACACACACACACACACACACACACACACACACACACACACACACACACACACACACAGGGCTTCCAAGCTCATTTGTAGTGGGCAGTGCAGGTGGCTGGAGGAAAAGGAGAGGTCTTTGTTCCATGTGACTTGCATTGATCAGATAACCTCCATGATCTTAGTTAATACTCACTAAGAACTCATTTACCTGCTAACGTAAAAGCAGGTCTGAAAACAGAAGGGAGAGAAAGAGAGATGATGTAGAGAGAAGGAGGAGGAAAAAGACAGGGAGAGCGGCCAGGCAGCCAGAGCTCCACAGGAGGTCGAAAACCCACAACTATAATGTTCAAATACTGGATTTATATTTTCACATCAATGGTTTGGTCAATTTGTGTTGTCTGTCACTTATGGTCTTTATTGAATAAACTCTTGTACAATCACACCTCCCTATCATATCATGTCTTCTCGGCCTGTAAACAATTTTATGCCTCAACTAGTGCTATTATAATAACGACATGCAAAAGACACTCCTTTGGACACAAACATCAACTTGTATTGCATTTTCTTATTCATAAGCATGGCTGATAACCCTTTCAACATGGCAAGCCATCTTAAAAAGGGCGCTCTGGTGATGTGATAGTAATTTCCCAAATTGCTTTTAATTGAAGTGTGTAGCCCATGACTTCGAATTCAAAAACAAAAAGGGAGTCTCTCTCATACACTATCATCATGACTGCTGCTATAAACACTGACTAGAGCAAATGTGTACCACAATATCTGTGGCTGAAAATAGTCCCCAACAAATACACTATTTACTCAACAAAAACTTACTGAGAAACAAATTACTGAGCCTTTTCTAAAGTAAAACTATATATCTTTAATTATTAAAAAGTGAAGTCCTTCATAGAAACAAATTCTTGTTGTCACAGACAGTGAAGAGAAGTTGGAAAGAGATGGACTAATGCATTGTTTGTTTTGGTCGAAATTTGTTGACAAAAAGAAAACATAGGGGGCTATAAACAGATAAAATCAATTGTATACAATATATATCATTTATAATTAAGCTAATGTAAAATTTTAACCATCAAAAACATAAATTTAAGACTGTAACTGGTGAATTTGTATAACCTCTGTCTAGATTAAATATGATGTGATTTTTAAATAATTAAGAACAACGATACAATTTGTCTTAGTTTGTCCTAATACAGACAAATACTATGAAATGGACACAAACACACAAAAATTAGCAAATAGAGCATCATTATATTTAACTGTTTTTTTGGTACCATGTTAAACCTGAGAAACCTCAAATATCACTCTACTCTACTCTGACAGCTGTCTTAGTGTCATTTAAGCAAAGTTAGCTCAAGTTAGTCGAGTCAAATTTCAAGTCAGATTTTATTTGTATAACACCATCTCATAAAGAAGCAGTCCAAGGTGCTTCACATCACAATACAACAATAAAGATAAAGAAAAGCAAAATGCATTCACACATCAGTTGTACAGTGGCTCAGAGGAAAGCGCTCCAGAGGGTCATTAACACGGCCCAGAAGATTGTTGGCTGCCTTCTCCCCACATTGTCTCAAAAAAGCCCATAACATTATAAAGGACAGTTCTCACCCTGGACACACTCTATTTGAACTGCTGCCATCAGGCAGACGGTACAGATCAATTAAAACTAGGACAAACAGATTCAAGAACAGTTTTTACCCAACCAACCAACTACACTCGATACAGCCAAAAACATAACCTGAGGTGCAATAAGGGATTGTGCAATGAGAACAGAATGTATGGTGTGTGTGTGTGTGTGTGTGTGTGTGTGTGTGTGTGTGTGTGTGTGTGTGTGTTTGTGCTTGTTTTTATCTATTTTATTTATTGCTTCTATTTTATTTATTTTATATGCTATTTTAGGAACGATGCATCGACTGGATGGCATTTTTAGTTTCATTGTACATGTGACAATGACAATAAAGATATTCTGAACACACAACAACATATTCATATACATACACTTAGAAATAGACACACACTCATTACACACTACACATGCACATACATGTATGTATTATTAGCTAGCTCACAAAGAGCCTTTATATTAGCTACCTGTGGCTACAGCAGAAGCTAATGCTGGCTATCACTGCAGCAGAATAGGAAGAAAACTTTCCTTATTCCAACATGGAAGCCTCTTGCTAAAACTTACACAGTTTCGCCACCACAAGAATAACTCAAATGGAGGGTACATTTTGTGTTAGATATTTGTAGTAGTTTATTAACAGAACAAACAGTGTCAGTCGAAGTTAAACTGATTAGTGTTGATAATACCATGCCATTTTCACGTAACTACTAGCAGTGCGCTTGCAGCCAAGTTCCTGTTACAAGGTGAGATATTGTGCTGTTGAAATCCATGATGGCCTCTGACTCTGACTTACAATTAGGAGGCTGACATGCATAGCTTTTTCTCACTGGCATCAGCCTGCAGGCAGTCAGTCTTCAGGTGAATATGTTGAGTCATCGATGATACAATTTATGCAATGTACTTTTTATTGAAAGCTTTTGCCAGATACTGCACTTTTCTGTTTTAAAACACCAAATTCCCCCAGACTACAGATGTTGCTGTCATATAATGTAGGAGGCCAGATGCAGGGTGGGATATAGTTATATTGTAACATGCACAACCACAATTGCTTTTCAAAGTTAATGATACAACATGACAGAGTTACTTCTACAAATACCATTTCCAAATACTCCCAGCGACCGGGATGGACATGTTCTGTTGGTTGTTTCTTCAGCCAGCACCTGCCATGAATAATAACAGAAAAGTGCCCATCAATTATGCTGGTAGTCATCAAATGCAGCAGAAATGCCAGGCCTGCTTCGGTTCTAGCTGTTATCTGGCTGTATTGTGTACAGCCGCCAGTCTCACCAAGGCCATTCGCCTGACTGAATTGGGAACGGAGAGGGTAGGGGAGGCAAGTTCAGGGTGGACTCTTTTAAGCTCTTCCTTGAGCATATAGGCTCTTTTTCTTTAAAAAATGGCAAAATAATTGTGTCCCTGACTTTACTTTTTGTTGCAAACCTGAGTGAGGGAAGGTTTGACCCCTGTGGAGAGAACAATTGGCCATATCCTATTCATGATCAATACTCTACCAATATTCGATACTTGCTCTCTGGGTTTGCAACTGTTGGACACCACATGTAATTAGACTCATAAACACCATAGCCCTGGTTGTTGGCTTCTGTCATCGTAAAGCCTGGTGGATGAGACAAGCTGAAGTCAATAGCAGAAACACAGAAAAAAACTAGGACGGCATCTGTCTGAGGAAAATACTGAATTATAACTGCAATTGTGAAATGGCAATTTTCTGTTGTTTGCAAGATCAGAGAAAGGAATGGATAATTGAAATTTTTCACATTACGTAGTATGTAACACACATGCAAATGCAAAACACACACATACACCACAACCCACACACACAATATCGCTGACAAACAACTGTGATTGCTTGCATTTTCACCATTCTTCTCTCCCTGGTAACGCACATCTAAAATTATGCCTCACTTTGAAGAAAAATTGAAATTGAAAATGTGGGATATTTAGCAGGAGGGTTCCCTTTATAACCATCATACACAAGAGCCAGAATATGGCTTCCTGTTGGCTGAAGAGTTAAAAGCTAAATAAATTAACAGGAGGTTAGAGAAATGTATATGATTAATTGAGAGTGTTGTGATGTGTTTTTTTCATTTGAAAAAAAAAAGATGCATGCACTGCCTGCTTTTAAGGCTTGGATCTCTTTGACCAAATTTCTTTTTTCATGTTGAAATGATGAGGATGGAGACGGTGTGTGTGTGTGTGTGTGTGTGGTGTCCTCTGTGTATATTTAACCTATGAACTTTTCTTGTGTGTAAAATATCAAAGTAACAGCACTTGTCTCTCTTTATTCATGCTCATGTCACCCTTGGCCTGTTCTCATCTACTTCATACATTGTCTGAGGATAAATATTCTGAGTGGTATCAAAGGTCTGGGCAGGAAACACATATTTAAAAACACTGCTGGCTCAAATTTCTGGTTTGATGTCAGTTAATCATCAAAAGTGAATTATTAGATGCATTATACACCAACATGTACTGTCATTTATTTGTGTCAAAGGTGCCTAGGGATTCATCTTGGTAAAATGTACAAAAGGTTATCATAATTTACTTATTCAGTTTATTCAATATGTGCCGTCCAGTGTGTTTTGTAGTTGTTCAGTGTATATTGTGCAGTTTATGTCTATTGAACAGCATGTATTTTTAACATGAATATGGGTTTTTCTATTTATAGTAATACAACAAAGGGCATGTGAAGGGCTCTTCAACTATTTATTTCACTCACTCCCACTATATAAAGCATGATGTGACAACAAGTGTTTAATTTATTCAGCTTTGATTCATTTGATAGGGTCTAGTCAACCTAATGCCTCTGGCTTTATTTTTGAACAGGTGGGTCCAAAGACTTACAAGTTCCAATATCTTTGTAAATTATTTAAAGGATTGTATTCTGTTACAGCTCAGGCTCTGAACTAAAACACATGAAGGAACTACAACTCAGTAAAGTACTTTAAGTTCAAATCTGAGATATTTCGCATCTCTTTGTTCATTTTATGGTACTTTACACTTACACTCACTACCATTCGGAGGGAAAATATTGCACTTAAATCACTCAATTGTATGCTAAAAAGATGTAAAATAAGCCATACCAACCATTATAACTGTAAATGCTTACTTTAGAAAAACAGGACTTTAATATAGTGTTGTTACATTTTATATTCCCAGTTAGATTTTTTCTCTTCTACCATTGTGGCTTATCTGACATTTTAATGCAAACACTAAAATTTAAAACACTTACATTTAGGGTTGTTTTCTACAACAAATACACAAGTCCTTGACTCGTTCCAGTGAAATACAAGACCCGATGGTCTGACTGAGGGTCTGCTGATCCACTTGGGCCTTTACTAGGTTGGTCCATTCATTATTCCATCCATGCAAGAGACAGGCAAAACTGCATTTTCCTCTCAACTCTACTTCTCCCCTGGTCACCTTCAGCAGTCCGTAGTTCACATTTTGCAACGCTGAGGAGACTGCAAACGGCTCGTTATAATGCATTTGTGATCACTGTACTGGCAAAAAGTTGAAATCATCCACTGTCACAAAGACACGAAAGTTCAGATGCATGAGGATTGCAAGTTACAGTGTTAAAATGTCCTATTGTGTTTGAAATTAGGTTGGAAAGAAAAGTTAAAAAGCTCTGTTAACAAACAAAATGTCTGAGCAAAAGATGGAGAAAATGGTAAACAATGTATTTCTATTTGCTTCCCCTTGCTTTGCATAACCTTTTCTAAGTGCCTTTTATATAGGTTTTGTATCATGTCATCAGTGAATTTGCTCTCATACTTTTCATTCAGATGTCCTTTACCAAATGTTTTTAGAAATTTCTGTTCATTATAATGATGATAATAACAGTATTTCAGACTTTGCACTTTGTTCATTCTAACATATTGTTCCAAAACTGGCAAGTTAGCCCTACTTTGTCTTTTTTTTTCGATAGATAGATAGATAGATAGGTAGATAGATAGATAGATGGATAGATAGATGATAGATAGATAGATAGATAGATAGATAGATAGATAGATAGATAGATAGACAGAATGGCTACTTAGAACAGTTCAGTCATAACAACCACAGATGAGGGCATACAGTGCCGAAGATTAAGAAGACCGTGAGTCTGACGGCACTCAGCAGTCTATATTAAAGGTGCCCCTAAGCCCGGCTAACACATTGTGAGGGGGGTTACATTTACATTCAACATTGTACATAAGGCTTGTTACACAGAAAGTTACTGCTTGCACTGATTGCATCTTTACCATCCCTTTTCCCTTGGCTGCTAAAAAGAGAATTTGAAGATTTCAAGTAACTCCATTTCTTGGGGGTCGGTGATAGTGCAGAAAGCATGCAGTTAAGAGCAACATTTCAAAGCCGCTTCAACTGAGAAAGAGATGTGAACAAGAGCAGGAAGAATAGACACCAACCACTTTGGACCGTAAAAAGTTCCCCAGAAGGATGAAAATGATCTTAAATAAGCAATTTGTTTCTTCTTCTAGCAGATAGTTGCAAGTGTATGAAAACACTCAGATGTAGACTCTCCATCTTTTCTCTACTTCATGGGCTGATGCTAAAAGCTGAGGCGAGGGTCCGGTGTAGTGAGCGATTTATTAGAGGGAAAATAACAGAAGAACAACCAGAGGATAGTATATAGTTTCTATTTTGAATTACACCTGTGTGGGTTATTGTTGTAGCACATAAACATCTCTATGTACTCACACACAAACACACACATATAAACTCACACACACAATTTGGAGGCACAGGCTCAACACAGGAATACAAGCACCGCTAAAACATGTGCACTAATGCACACAAATACTACAAATACACACACACACACACACACACACACACAGATCTACATCATGAGGCACAGGTTTAATCAGACATAGTTGAAAAGGAAAATGCCATTAGATTTTAAAGTGGATAATTTCACATCCTTCCCTCCATTCATTTCTTCATTTTTCTTTTCAAACTGGCCTTTTATGCCCACTACATGTGCTTTTATGGAAAATTACAACATTTAAACGAGACTCTTTGGTCAGGGATAATGTGCACAAAGAACCATTAGCAGTCTTCCAAGACTGATGTACTGTGAGCATTTTTCTTTTTCTTTTTATAATGCTATTCTCTAATCATAAGAACAAGTTTCATAAGAAAAAGGATAATCATAATTTAATTATCTGTCATTATGGGGAGCAAAATGCCAGTCACCTTGGGTTCACTTATGCTACATGCTGTTATAAACAAATCAATTAAATGAAATAGGCTAAACAAACAAGTCAGTTATATACACTGTAGGTAGAGTGGCCGAAGGTCTTTTGTTTTTTCCAGCCAATTTAGTCAAAGCAATTATAATCGTGTTCAAAGTTTGCCAGAGCACTTGAGCCCCTCACCTGCAAACCCACCTACTGATCAGTAAATGGGCACTTCAGTGAAATCAGCAGGTGTACTTTTGGCTCATGTGTGGCCACCGTAAGGATTTCCTCAAAATACAGTCCACTGCAATTATCTACTTAAAAGTGAAGTCTGTAAAATGGTACACTGGGATGCTCAGAAATATTTTTATATTAGTTTTTATTATATTAGTCATATTATATTAGTTTAGTTACTCTTGGGGTACTAGTGAAAAATAGAATATATAGGTTACAAAAACATAAACTCTACTATTACAAATACTTATTTCAGTGAAGTTACTTCAGTCATTTCTAATCAATTTCAAATTAAATTTGTATAATTTCAGCTTCAAATTTTCTGTTGAGAGTAATCAAAAATACATACAGTCATTGATATTAATATTTCTGTATTCATTATGTTTAACAGTGCTGTGTTCCTTTGATGCTGTTACATGTCGGTTCAATCATGACTAACGTTCCTCATTACTGAGCACGTGATGTTGGCAACCTTTTCGGGTTGCAATTCCTTTACTCACCTGAGGACGGAGTGGTGGCGCTGTTTAAAAATACAGCCTCTATGTCGCACGTCAGCGCTAATGCCCTCTTCTTCTGCGTTTCCTCCTTGACTCAACAACAAACGTAATAGTCGCTAATGCTTCAGGCGTGTGAAATGTGTTTGGAGAAATGTGATAGCTCACGCTTACTGTCGTTATTTCATGAAATAATTGAAGCTGGACATTTCCGACTAACGAGAGATACTTGCTAACTGTTACTTGTCGAGCTCGTCAGCCACACTAAAATAGTGTTGCTAACACAAGCTCCTGAACTTGGAGGAACCTGAAAGCTTCCCGGGAGTCGGCTTTTAAAAGCAACGAGTGAGTACCAGCGTATGTGTCAAATGTCTATTGATATTACGGACGGTACCTGCGTTTTAAAGTGGGGCTGGCTTAGTGAGCTCCTGGTACAGAACGAAAACATATGAAGTCAAAGAGTTTGGTGCTGGACTCTAGTTGAATTAAATCAGACAAATCTGGACAAAAACTCCTCCTGTCTATGTTAACGTTATGTCGTTTCTGTGTTCGTCTGTTTTCACATAAAGCTCACAAAAAGTCCCACTGCTCTCAAAAATCAAGTTACTCTGCTTTATATTCTGTGTCTTGCTGGCATGGCTTTTAAATGTGTGTGAATGTGGGCTTAACGATTTACAGATTTGTCATAAAATGCCATTTTTGGATTTTAGATTATTGTCACAACTACATTTGTGTAGTGTAAATACAATATCTTATCTAAATTTAACTTATCTTTAACTTCTGATAACTTAAATTGTATCTATTTTTATCTGCTCATTACTTGTCTCCTATGTCTTCTTTATCTCCTGCATGGACACTCTAATGTTTTCTTGATAGTCACTTATCTTCCCTGTGTAAAGAGTCATGTTTTAAATACAACTGTAAAAACTGAATTGATTAATCATCATTTAGCTGGGCAGTTGATTAATTAACTGATCATTAGCACTAGAACATGACCATTTTTTAATTTGAGCTCAGCTTTGGGTTGACACGCAACATTTGACTGAGTTCCTAAGCACTTGCAACAGAGTCCTTATCTGTTCCATCCCCTCTCACTTTCCCTTGAAAATGCAGGTACGAGAACTATGCTTGTGATGTAGATCTTTCACTGTACTCACCGTCTGCCAATCTACCTACTGAGATCATTCTCTGATCACAGCGATGAATGAGGATACTCCAACTCTGAAACCTAGACGAATCCAGAATCAGAATGTGGTTCATCGCCTTGAGAGGCGCAGGATATGCTCAGGCCGACCGGGAGCACACTGGTACAGAGTTCGCTGCTTCCACCAGAACCTGTTCCCCAACTTTACTGTGGTCAATGTGGAGAAACCCCCCTGCTTCCTTAGGAAGTTCTCACCAGATGGACGCTGCTTTATTGCCTTCTCGTCTGACCAGACTTCTCTGGAGGTGAGAGGAGAGGAACCTCACTGTTGAACTTTTTTTCACCAATATTTCCCCTCAAAACGTTTGAGTTAGATTCTTTAAATGCCACACATTTTATGATTTTTATCTCCTGGCTGTCAAAAGCACATAGCATAGACTCAACTAATTTATTTGTGACAAAAAGATGAAGGAAAAACTGTTTTTCAGTGTTAATGTTCCTCTTCCAGATATATGAATACCAAGGCTGCCAGGCAGCACAGGACCTGCTGAGAGGCCAAGAGGGAGAGACTCTTCTAACAGCCAATGACCAACGCTCCCTCAACATCCGAGGCCGTCTGTTTGAGCGCTTTTTCTCCTTGCTCCATGTCACTAATGTGGCCTCAAATGGAGAACACCTAAACAGGGAATGCAGCCTCTTCACAGATGACTGCCGCTATGTCATTGTTGGGTCAGCTGTGTACGTCCCAGAGGAGCCGCCACCATACTTCTTTGAGGTGACAACATCATCAAACTTACAGGGAAACTCAATGAAACAAAAACTACAAATTTACTTCCATAGTTTGGTGCAGACGGCCTCTTTTATCCTTATGTTATCTCCCACCAGGTATATCGTAACAACGAATCTGTGACTCCTAATCCCCGGTCTCCTCTAGAAGACTACTCCCTCCACATTATTGACCTTCATACTGGCAAGCTGTGTGACACCAGGTCCTTTAAGTGTGACAAGATAATCCTGTCCCACAACCAGGGCCTCTACCTCTACAGGAACATCCTGGCTGTGCTGTCGGTCCAGCAGCAGACCATACACGTCTTTCAGGTGAGCAGAAAATTACTTCATTTAGATTTAAAATGTAAATCTTCATGAAGTCGCTTAGTGTTTGACTTGAAAGAACTGAGGAAAAATCCCAGGTATCAGCTTTGTCTTATCTCTCATAATCTCTTTCTTCCCTCTCTCTTGTCCGTCCAGGTGACTCCAGAGGGAACGTTTCTGGATGTGAGGACTATTGGGCGGTTCTGTTACGAGGACGACCTCCTGACTCTTTCAGCAGTTTACACAGAGGCTCAGGCTGAGAGTCAGCCTGGGTTCCCTCGCCTGTACACTGACAAAACCATCAACTCCCTGAAGCACAGGCTACTGGTCTACCTCTGGAGGAGGGCCGAGCAGGATGGCAGTGCCACTGCCAAGAGGAGGTATGGAAGACAACTCTCCTCTTTTCTATCCATTTTTTATTGCTCACTTACTATGATTCAACTGCTCTCTGCTACTTATCCACGTAGTTTGATTCATTCACTCTGGACTGAGATAAAAAAGAAAACAGCTGCCTTTTAGTTCTGGTTGTTGTTCACAGTTATTTCAAACAAACTAAGAGGAGTAGACCTGAAGTCATATAGGATAACAGGTAGCTGTGACAGCTGTGACAGTCTGCACTACATGGACCCACATGGGGAAATCAAATAGTGGTAACTGACAGAAAGTCATGCAGCACTTAACTGCACCTCATATGTTAATAGAATGTATTGTTTTCACTAACTTTTTATAAAGGAGCTGCTAAAATACACAAAGTAGGTTATAACATACCTCTGTTTTAACTCTTTGTGATTCTCCTGTCTAATTCATATGTGAAAATTTTTGCACTCAAGTGGTCATGTGCATATATGTTACCATGGTCACAAAACAGTTAACAGTTAATGCTTAAAAGTTCATGATCAGCAAATTAATTACTTTTTGACTCAATGCTAAAATCACATATCTACACTCCCACAGTCCTGTGGTTATTCTGTTTTGATCTCATACCTGAATGATCCACACCACAGTCTGCTTCCAACCAGACCCAGGGTCTTAGTTTAGTCTAGGGATGCACCACTACCGATACCAGCATTGGGTATCTGTCCCATACTCTGTTCCTGTACTCGTACTTGTATTCATAAAACTGTCCCAGTATCCGATACCACTTTACAGCAGCGTGACGTTCAGTTTGGCGGTCCGGTGCTAATTGAGAGCAAGGAGGAGCAATGTCTGCAGTGTGGAAGTATTTCAAAGTGGATGATGGTGACAAAAGTAAAGCGGACTGCAAATTATGCTCTGCAAAGCTGTCAAGAGGAGGGATGAGAGCGAGTACTTTCAACAAAAGCAATCTGATAAAACATCTAAAAAACCAACACGATGCCAAGTTCAAAGAGTTTGCTAATAGCAGGCTATATTTAAGTGAAATATGTGGCAAGGCTGTTTGTTAAAAAAAAAGGATGCAGTTGAATGCTAAAATGTCAATAACAGTACTTCTATTTGAGTAAAATGTGTGGCAATGCCATATATAATGGAATGTTCAAATGTCAGTCACAGCAGTTTCTTACAGCCAGAGAATGAAACAATATCTGATGAAAATAAAACACGTTTTCAAGTAAATGTACGAAGTGTAATGGCATTAATAAGTACTCATATTGGTACTCGGTATCAGCAAGTACTCAAATGTAAGTACTTGTACTTTTAATTGGATTGAAAAAATGTGGTATTGGTGCATCCCTTGTTTAGTCTGCGCTAGAGTTTGATTGACAGCTTTCACACCAGCCCAAACAAATCAGCATTAAATGGGGAAAATGCACCAGAGTTCAGTTAAACTGTACCAGGCAGGTTAGGTGTAAAAACACAGTAACTTGTATCTGTCAGTCCCTCAGTTTCATTTCATACTCAAACTGGCTGGCTTTTAAATGAATTGTACTGCTTGTCATGTCACTTCCGTACTTAAAAGTTCTTTCACTCCCACAAGGAATTATTTTTAGTGTACTGTGACATCATACGAGTCAAAAGATATCACTATAAATAAAGTAATTTTCACAATTTAATTTCATTTTCATATGCTTTGAATTATTTTTATTATCGATTAATCTGCCATTTATTTTCACAGAAATTAATTTCTTTCTCAATAAATATCAGCAAACAGTGAAAATACTCTGTGTAGTTTCCCAAATAATTTAATCTGAAAAACTACAGTTGAGAGTTTTGCTCTGTTAACTGACTAATCATATCAGCTCTAATATGTTTGTGTGAACTGCGTTGTCTATAAGTTCATGATTTTGTGTGTTTGGTTTGATTTACATTAAATCAGTTCAGTCCTCTTTTCCATAATGTGCTGATGTTAGATATTCAGTTATTTACCAGTTTACTTCACCCAACTCTTGGTTTTGATTCTGTGTGTGTCATAAGATTCTTCCAGTTTTTTGATCAGCTGAGGAGGCTGAGGATGTGGAAGATGCAGCTGCTGGATGAACATCACCTCTTCATTAAATACACCAGCGAAGACGTGGTCACACTCAGAGTCACCGACCCCTCTCAGGTAGGAACACACACAAACACACACACATCTGAATTCCTCTCTCTGTTCTCTTTGTTGCTTTCCCCTGCCTCTCTTGTGTCTTTTGTTGTTCATGCTCTATAAAAGGGATTCCTCTTTCAGGTCTCCAAGGACACATTTCTCTTACAGATGCTATTCAGTCCTCATTCATGGTGACAGAGAATAGATCTAATTAATGTTCACTTTTATTTACATGACATCCTTGCTGATTATCTACTTTTATCTCACGATTGAAAAACATATATAGTTAATAATTTAGTCTTATTGAACCTACACTATATTATAACCATAGGTTGGTTCATTCAGCATGAAATGTTTGGTTATATAAGAATAAATGCCTCACTTTTCCCAAGTGGCCTTGGTATTTTTATTCTTGAACACAAGGTGGTTTGAGAAAAATTTGAGAAAACATACCTACATGAAGAAAATTCTACAAAATTTTTAGTCTTTGTTTTCTTTTTTCTTCTCCAAATCCTCAACCCAACCTCCTCCTCTCTCTCAGCCATCCTTCTTTGTCGTGTACAACATGGTATCCACAGAGGTGCTGGCTGTCTTTGAGAATACCTCTGACCAGCTGCTGGAGCTGTTTGAGAATTTCTGCGATCTGTTCAGAAACGCTACGCTACACAGCCAGGCCGTCCAGTTCCCCTGCTCTGCTTCATCCAACAACTACGCGCGGCAGGTCCAGAGAAGGTACTGAGAGGAGAAACATGGGAGAGACATCCTGTGTACTTTAGAAGTATGTTATTGGATAAAAATACCAAATATTTTGTGCTAAAACCTATGTGTAATCTAGTTTGACTATGATTGTGCTGGCTGCTAAATCAGGGGTTGGATTCCAAATGAAAGAAAAATACTGCACTTGATGTTGTGCAGCCAAATGGGAGGATTTGAAGACGGTGGTTAGGAAGGGGAAGCGGATCAGCAGTGATCGCCTGGAGGAGGGGGAAGGACTTTTTGGATTTAATCAGGGTATAGAAGCGAAACATTAAGACAGTCAGCGTGGTTGGGGACAGCTGTGATTGAATTTGGTGGCTCGACTTGCCAACATAGGTGACAAAAATCCTCAATGGAGGGTGAAGAGGGAGGAGCAGAGAGAGGGGGGAATGAGTAGAGGAGAAGATAAAGGACAGTTCTAGGTGAGAAAAAGAGCTTAGAATTGGATTTTAGAGTGGTGAAAATTGATGTTGGAAAGAAGAAGAGGAAAAACTGAAAGCTGGTGAGTATGTTCAGTAAACCAGATTTGTACCACCTATAAACTGCTAAGAGTGAAGCCTAGTTCACAGAGAGAAATAAGGCCAATGGAGATATTGTAGCACAAAACAAGGTGAGGGGACATTCGAAAAAATGGCTGCAGAGTTTAAATGACAAAAGCGAGACCACTGAGTCACAACTGGGTGCTGGAAATGAAGTAGTCAGACTTGAATTTAGCCAGGTATGTCTCACAAAGGTTGCTTTGAATAAAACACAAATGTGTTTTTCAGCTATTTTTAGATATCTATTAAAATTAAGGTTTTGAGTTTTACTATCTACACCCAGCAACTAAAGTAGAAATTAGGCTGTTCACTCCTTTCAGAACTTCAAATCAAACTAAGAGGAGTAATATTTTAGGATCTTAGAAACACTTTTATAGGAAGACATTGAGTTCATATAAAGGCCACACTGCCAAATGAAATTGACCATTGTCTAATGAGGATTCCTGTTGCTGTTAAATTTAGGTTTTTGCTCATATTCCCCCATTTGTCTGTGCCTTAGATTTAAGGACACCATAGTAAATGCCAAATATGGCGGCCATACTGAGGCGGTGCGCCGGCTGCTGGGTCAGCTGCCCATCAGCGCTCAGTCGTACAGCAGCAGCCCTTACCTCGACCTCTCACTCTTCAGTTACGATGACAAGTGGGTGTCAGTGATGGAGAGGCCCAAGACTTGTGGAGACCACCCCATCAGGTACAGATTCCATCAGGGTTAATGAGCATTTTAATCCAAGCAAGTGATGACCGTGAATAATGCTGCAGACAGTACAAAATGAGATGAGACCAGTAAATATTTGCCAGTTTGTTGCCAGTTTAAGCAATAGTCAATATTGTTGTCCATTTATTTTACTAGATTGATTATTAACTAATAATTTCAGAATACTTCATTTATTTATCAGTAAAATGTTTGGAACAGCTACTGCAGACTATAGTCTCTGAGAGCTGGAGAAACTTATTTTGTAGTGTAATAAATTAATTGTAATTAACTGGAGTAGCTAATGTAACTTGTTACTTTGAAAAGTATGGTAAAAGTAAAAGTTACAGAATAAACGATTAACTGAAATTTCTTGACAGATTAATCAGTAATGAAAATGTTAATTAGTTACTGCCTTAGTTTCATCTGCAGATATTTCATATATCCACAGTCTTGTAGCAACATCAGCTACTTGCTCCTCAATCAGAATAAAAGAATAGCGACATGGATCTCTGTCATAAAGCAGTCATGGCCAACAGAAACCAGCAGACTGAATCGTAGTTTAATGCAGTTACTCTGTCCATTCCCCTCTCGCCCACCAGGTTCTATGCTCGTGACTCCGGCCTGTTGAAGTTTAAGATCCAGGCAGGCCTGCTGGGACGGCCAGTAAATCATGCCGTACGGCGCCTGGTTGCCTTCACCTTCCACCCCTTTGAGCCCTTTGCCATCTCTGTCCAGCGCACCAACGCAGAGTATGTGGTCAACTTCCACATGAGGCACGTCTGTCCGTGAGGAGCAACAGACTAAACTCTGACAGCCTGTGGATTCACACTTGAAAAAGAAAAAAGCAAGACTGTTGGGGCTTCTGTTAGCAGCTATTGGTGACAATACAACAAAATGTCCTCCATTAGGAGGCACAAAACAGTTTGTTCTGTTAGTCACCATCTTCCTCCTCCAGAGAAATCAGCAGTACTGTCCCTGTATTCTCCTCCTGATGGAAACCACTGTTTCTTCCCTCTTTCCACCTCCATCACACAGTGGTCACTCCAACTCCGCCCCTCCTCCCCCTCCGCAGGGAGGCAGCAATTCTGCCTTTTCCTTTCACCTCCTCTTTCCCCCTTCCTCCACAGAACAAAGAGGGACCTGTAGGGAGGAGAGGCTGGAATAAGTGTAAATGGAGATGTAGAAAGAATGATTGATGTGCGACAGAGGAGGGAGCCATAGGTAGCTGGACCTCTTAGAAAGAACCAAAGGTGTTTTTTTGTTTGTTTTTTCTACAATGCACTGAAAGCTGCACATTCATATCAGAATTACTAATCCACCATTTGTCCAACAAAGTTGCTTTTTTCTCACATGGATGTAGAAAGAGGTAATTTTTATATTATATTGTTTTTACACTTTTTTTTTTTACATTTTACCGTTTGTATATATTTTATGCCAATAAAATTGTGTACATTTTTCTTACTGTGTTTTTGCTAAGCTTACAAGTTTTTTAAGCCTGTAAGAGTACTTCAGTGCAAGCTTGGTGCGGTAAGACACCTGAAGCAGAATCAGTATTGTTTCTGCTTCCCACCTTTAAGCATTGACTTGTGTGTTTTCTCCCATATGTAAGAGAAAGCATCTATTCATATACTGCATGTTTGTGTGTGAGCTTGGGCATCAGCAAGGATGGGGTCTGGATGGTAAAGCTTTGAAGTAGAAGAACGTGCAAAAATTGTTTCACATGGATGAAACTGTTTTATAGAGCAGATTTAGTATTTCTCCCATGATATCATGCCTACTGCCTTTATATTTCTTATATGTATGTATATGTATATATATGTATATATATAGCAGCAGACAAGACACAGTGTACGTATCCTATTTAATTTGAATACTGATCCCTGCAGTCTGTTCTCCTGCAGTGTATGGGATTATGATGTTGCTGTTTTATATCACGTCCATCTGTTGTGTAGACTAAAGCACCTGACAGGTTTCGCTTAAATGTGTTATTAAAAACACACACATACAAACAAATTATCTAACACCCCCAGTCCTGACATGAATGCAAATACATGGAACATGTACACATGTATAATAAACAGACATAAAGGTTTAAAAAAAAAAAGAGAAGAAAAGAAAAAAAGCACACACCCAGGCAGCTGCAGAGAGGTCATGGTGGTATGGAAAGCAGGTGCTTAGGGATTAAGTGTTCTCCTAGCCTCTGGTTACACACCAAAGTGGACCTGGGAGGTGTGTGTGACATGCATGTGTGTGTTTTGGAGACAGACTAATGTGGGCTTAAGGCAGAGAGAAGAAGGTATTTACAAATAGATAGATGATGGAGAGATGAAAGAATTGGAGCAATGGTGAGAGACAATGGTTGACAAAACTGGACAGAGGGAGGTGGAGATGTGGGGATCGATGTGGTGTGACTGCAGTGACTATTATGCAGCTGCTTACTTTTGTGTAAGCATTGTATATTGTCTTAGATCGAGGATTAAGAAGGCCAGGGTACATCATTGTCATTACGGTGTTTGTATACGCTGGTGTGTGACAACATGCTGTGATAATTAACTAATAACAGAAAGTGCACACAGCAGGCACAGACAGCCCTACATATAGCTCACATTGTCTGATGTCCCCATCTCTGCAGACAGATAGCTTACAGAAAATGTAAAGGTTTGAGGTACATTTGAGTGCTGGTGAAGAGGTGAGTCGATCCTTCCTCTCATATGTCTAGGGTTCTGTGTTTGGTTCAAGTCACATTTTACTGCCAGAAGTGACATATTTTCAGTTTTCTGCTGCAAATGTAAGCCTTAATTCCCCTCAATTCTGAACTGCCTAACTATCCAGCTGTTTGATTTCCCCACAGATGTTTAAAGGGATGCAGGATACACTTCAGTGCAAAGACAGAAAACAGGTAACTGCACGAACCTGATGCCTCCCAGTACTTAGTACAATGACAAATATGTTCTATCTGTATTATTCCTAAGATTCAGGTAAACCTAGAGCCTTCTCCCTGACCTTGGTTGCTACGGAAACATAACCGCTCTCTGGTTGGTAACCTAGTCTTTTCTAATTGCTGTTGTCTTGGCAACAGCGCAACCAATGTAATCTAGAAAAGGCCACAATCCTAAGTGTTTCCTGTTGCAGTGCTCAGCTTCTCGGAGCAGCCTCTAAACACACAGACACATTTAATCATTTGGGCAACAGACACCAATGAAAATCCATGAACTGCGGTACACATTGTGAGGGTCTGGGTTTGCAGTTTTGTTGTCGAAGGACACACATGGCAGGGTTGGCATTGAAATACACATAGATAGATAACAATTGAAACAACAATTAACAATTGAATTTAAATTTGAGTATGTTCTGAACAAATGATTTGTGGAGGTCTCGAGAGGAACATCAGACTCTTAAGTTTCTATTTTACTATTTATTTTGTCAGTTCATGGCCAGAGCATAATAATTCAAGCTGGGTCTATTTTTCTGAGGTAAAGAGCACTTGAAAAGAGAAGAATATGGAAGCGCAGACAATCATATGGATACAAGGTTGTGACTGAGTGTCACTTTATGATTATTTACACATTTTATTGAGTCATATGGTTCTGTTTTATATGACTAGATATCACAATTGAAACAAAGAGTATAATAGTAAGCCTTCAAGCTAACTGCTAGCTTGTTTTAATTCGCAGTCACAAATATGCAGATTAATTTGGAAGGTTTTTACACATAGATAAGTGACCTGTACATAAGAGACATTCCCCTTTATAAATTTCACCTAAATTATATATTTTTTTATTTCAATCAACCCTAGAGGTAGCTAGCATCTAGCCATGCAGGAGGTTTAATGTTTTACATTGAGATTTTGAGATATCTGTTTATGCTCCTCACACTGAAAAATTACTTTTAATAAATTCATAGTCTTTCCAGAAACAACTGTTTTTGTAATTAGTGTGGACTGCAGCTAAACACTAAGGCTTAGTCTAAGAGTGTTCACACAATTATTTCATACAAGGTGAACACACACACCTAAACACTCACACTCCCACACTCCCACACTCCACCTTTGCCCCCTTCATATCCCTCACCTGTTATTGCTATCGACCACACTAGTATTGTTCCTCCGTGTAACATATAATACTATAACAGTGTCAACATTTCATATCACACGGATTAGGACTTCAGCCATCTGCACAGCTGACTGACACCAGTCCTGCACTTGTGGAGCCTCCTGGTGAGAACCATGAAATCACAATACCACCAGCTAATGAGTGGAGGGAGCAGGCAAGGAGAGGGTCTAAATATTGACAGCAAATATTTGATTCAGTGGTAGAGGTGTCCCCCAACTCGCTGCTGGGTGCTCAGACACAGAATTCGCACACAAACACACACACACACTCTCCAAAACCCATATATATCTACGCAGCCCACCTACAACAAATATACGCAGCTTGATTGTGGTAGATAATACTCTGTGTGTGTGAGAGAGAGTGTAGCTGGGCCACTGGGCTGACTTCATATAGTTGAGATGCAAAGACCTCTTGCATGCGTGTGCTCATAAATGTGCAGGACATGGTTGTGTCATTTATTTTGATTAGGAAATCAAACTATATATCAGGCACACTTTTACCCCCAGCTTTTGTCCCTGAGCCAGTACAGATTAGCAGCAACAGGTGATCTGAGCTCGCCACCTGCTGGGCAAAAATAAGAACTGCACCTTCTTCTTGGCCTACTTTCTAATAGCATCTAGTAAGCATCCTAAGTACCATCAACCCTAATGAGTAGAGATGAGAAGCGATTAAGAATATTTATCCAAGTGCTGGATAAAATTAGTTTGAAGGGATTTTTACTTTTGAGTATTCATTATGTGCCATGTCTACTACATGTCAGATTTATAATACTGAATGTTTTATTCCACAGCTTGTAGAACTATCTGTAATTCCTTTACAAATTTTTACATGCGAAAAAAATGCTATTGATTAAACTACCAAAAGTAAACAAAGTGGTCAAACTTAACAGTTACTTAACACCAGGAGCAGCTACAATGAAAAATCTCATCTTATGCACATAGGTCAGAAATTCAACAGCTAGTTTAAGCTTTTTGCTTGTTTAATTTGACTGTAGCTGGGCATTTATCACTGTTTTTCATTACAGCTACTTTAATTAACTAAATAATTAGTTCACAAGCTTTGCCATGACTTCAATGATTCAGATTAAGTCAAGATTTACTTGATCCTCTTAGCAAATCTATGAGTTTCACCTGCAGGCCTTCCACCTTCAGTAGTGGGGGATGATGGTGTTGATGGTGTTGAATGCTGAGCTGAAGTCCAGAAACAGCATCACGTGTAACATTGGGTGTTGGGCTCAGGTGGTGCAGGATAGTGTCCTTGAGTGGGCGATTAGGCCCGGTAAGCAAATTGGTACAAGGTCAAGGTGGGGTGGAGAGAATCTGTGGACTCTAATGTGGGCTCCACCCAGCTCTCAAAACAGTTCATAATGATGGGGGTGAGTGCTGGGGCGTGGTATTTGTTGAGGAGGAGTTGTGGGTTTCAATTATGATTGTGGCTGCCTTCAGACTAGATCGGTACCTGATCTGGTTCAACAAGGTGTTGAAATGCTCCATGAGAGCCCCATCAGCTGGTCAGCATTCTTTGAGGCACCGTCCTGGTATCATTGTGGGCTGCTGCTTTCTGAGGTTTGCTCTCCTCAGGGTTCTCTGGACATCAGCTGTGACTCAGTTGCTCATCCAGAGGCGAGGAATAGATTTCCTCGCAGGGGTGATCATTGAGTGCCTGGAACCTCCAAAGAAGTTGTTGGGGTTGTCTAGGAAGTTGATGTTGGTCTACTTGAGGGAAGGGTGGCTTTGTAGTCTGTGATGACAAAACCCTGCCACATTAGTCTGGTGTCGGGGGTCATGGAAGGCTGCCACTGGGTCCTCATCCATCAACAAGTCTCCTCTATTCCTCTGGCTAGAAACACATTCAAATGAATACAAGTGTATTCCAAATCCTCCTCTCAACTGTAATCTGTCTGAAAGAGCCAATCACGCCAGGTGTGAATTCACATAATATAGTTTAAATGTACATCAGTTGTCCTTACCTGTCTCCGATAAACAAGATGTACGAGATCTTATTATTGGCTGCAGATATATTGATAATCACAGTTTGAGTGGGACTACTGTGTCATTATATGAACTAGCAAGGTCTGTGAGGTCCACTGTCCCACGCCGGGTCCACTCACGTAGATGGTGTCCAGGTGGGGAAGCATTGTTACATGGGCTGTCTTGGACTCATTAGGTGTACATCATTGAAATGATGGTTCATCTTTCTACTTCTTGCTGTGTACGATGTGATTTATGGTGCTGACTAAACTGCTGTGAGCACCATCCTGAAGAGACAAAGATTGAAGTCAGAGTTAGTCCACATATAGTATTTATTTATTTCAGCCCAGTCTGATGGTTCTGTTTGCTGTCAGGTGATCTAGTTCTTTACCTGGCCTGAAGACACCACAACTCACCTCTGAAGATCAACAGGGTCATGGATCTTCTCTGGCTTTGGAAAGTTGGAGTTGCGGGCTTCAAATGCAGGACCAGCACTCTGTTGATGGAAAGAAAAGATATGAGCACCAGGTACTTGAGAGAAAAAGAAGTCTTTCTTTTACTCTTGGTATTTTGAATCACGTCACAATTATTCCTTAGAGCAGCAGAGCCCAGTTTGATACCACTGGGTGGAGCAAACTATCATTGCTGAGCACTACAGTCAAGAGACGATGTTACTCACCTTGGCAGGTGGCAAATGATGAGCCTGTGGCACCACACTCCCACCTGTGCTCCAACTCTGACTCCTCTTGAACAACAAGACCAACATGCTTTTCACTTCTGTACTGGATTTACAGTTACCAACCACTACATGGTATACATACACATACTAACATATTAATAATTGTGTGATGAAATGAGTGTTTCTACATCATATCTTCACATTGTACCAGTCAGGTTCTACTGTGACTGAATAAGGGAGGAGATGTTTCTTACCATCAGGTAATTATCCAGCATTTTCAGTACTACCTCCAGGTGGAGGTCCAATGACAGAATTAGTAAATTCTTCCTCTCGGTGGAACCTGTTCCATAACTTTATATAGCCAATATATAAACAATACCGTTTATATTTCAGCTGCGAGGTCATGGATATGTGTGATGCAGGTAACTGTCTAGTTTACCTCTTGCATGTCCTGGTGTTTCGCATTTTTAAACATCAGATGATCCACTACTGGTGGCTGTAGGCCGGCGCAATGCTGGCGGTCAGCACCTGCAGCTGTAGGCTAATATCTCATCTGGTCCAAGGACAACTGTCAAGGGAACTCATAGGCGTCCTGTAGATACACACACACAAACAATTGCAGAGTTAAACACAAAGGAAAACTATCTGATGAAACAACACACCATTGAACCTGCTCCTCACTTTTTGCTGATGGTCCCCGAACTCTGGAGCCACGACCACTGCCCTCTTGAATCACGGCAGAAGGCGGAGTTTCTCCTGAGCATCACCGGAGAAGTGATGCTCGCTGATGTTCTTGAATGTTGGAGAGGAGAAATGGAAAATTGTTAGAATGTGTCTATGACATTAAACTGTTTTGGTGTTCATTTAACACAAGGATAAAATGTCTTTGTCTCTGAGGTGCTGTACCTTGGGACTGCCGCTTCAGGTATTAGACTCAAACCTGCTCCTGGTGACTGATGAGCTGTAACAAAGTCCTCCAGTGTGAGAGCTCTGCAGGCTTGAGTTAATATAGCATATCTGTGCTGGGTTGGGAAACCTGACACACAAACATAACAAGTCAATCTCATGTCCAATATAATCGTTCTTCCATTTTAATCATTTCTCTACAGCTTTGTTTTGTGTATTGTATTATTATGCAGATGCTTCTTTCACCTAGACACTTAATATGCTCATACAGGCTTCTTCTCTGTGGTCATAGGACTTCCTCCTTTTTGGCGGACAGGGCCTGAGAATCCTCTTGTCCTTCACTGGTTTCCTCTTTTCTCCATCGGTCTTTTGACATGCCACCTCATCCCAGGATGTTGATAAGTAGCACTTCCCTGGAGTCTCTTCTTCTTGGGGGCTGGGGACACGCAACAGCATCTATTCTGTTGTTGGGTAAAGAAATACTCTGGTTTGTGATGCAAAGACTAAGCAATATCTGATTCATGAGCTCTCTACACTCTGGGTCAAACATGTGCGACTAAGCGCCACCGTGACTTCTTGGCCTTCTTGTTCTTCTTTGTGGTGGCGGCTGGTGACAAGAGAAATAGTGTTTTAATTTCCAAAACTCATCAAATTCTTGAAAGGCCCCTTCATGTCCTTGCTAACAAAAGGCTGAAGATTAAAAACATATAGTCAGGAGGCGTTCTTACTTTTTCCTTATTCTTCCTGATCTTTCCTTCCTTCTTTGTTTTTGTCTGTAAAAAGACATTCATTAAATTAAACTTTGTCAAATATTATGATGTTTGGTGATATTTACAACTTACAACATAAATTTATTTAATATGAGCCATGATGCATCTGTCCGACATACCAGTGGCCGACCGAAGTGATACCTCAATAGGGCTGTATTGTCGTTGTCTGGATGGCAAAGGGCGCTGGGAGCAGGTTTTGATAAGAAGAGCAAACCATAGAATGGTGAAACAGATGAAGAAGCAGTCAGGAAAAACTATGATATATACAGTAGTGATATGGTGATATATGATAGTTATTCATTTCCTTCTTTCTGATCTTCCTCTGCCACCAGTTCGCGACTGCTGTTGAGTACTGTACAGAAAAAAAAGTTGCCAGGATGGAGATTAATGGAACATCATATCTTCACAGCAGATATAACATAGCTTCACAGAAAGTACATACTAAGCACTGACAAGTGTGAAATTGAAATAGTCCACCTTTCACGTTCACAGTGTCACACAAACAGTGAAATGACATAAAAGGGTGCAGTGTATTAGAAAACCAAACCTTCCACAGCACAATGGCTTATCTTCAGTATTGGTTATTGAAGTAAAGGTAATTGAAATGGTTGAAATTGAAAATGAGATCGAGAGTAAATTGTTTCTGTATCCAGATTTAGTGACTCTTATTGAAACTCCTGATGTGTTGTCTGTATTACACTCTGACTACAGAATTCTAACAGAATTCAGTGATGACAATGACACTTCTGAAGCGTGATTATGATATAATATCATTCTGTGTCCACATAACTCTGTGTAAACATGGAGCATAAATGTATATATGTTATAAAACCGGTGGTTCTTAAAACTCCCACCCCTCTCCCCATTGAAATTAACAGGAAGGAAAGTTCAATGGGACTACATATAGGTCTGATTTGGGTCCATCCTGACAAATACAAAAGTACAGATTTGAGCCACTGCAGATCCTCTCTGTGTGGCGGGGATCCTGATAAAGAAACAGAAAAGCTAAAGTCCCCAAAACTACCATTACTAAAAATAATTTATTTGCAATTAAAACAAATCTACTCACTTTGAGAAAAGACCTGTTTCGTAGTCCATCACTGCATTATGTTGCAATGTTAAGTTCTTGTTTCTGTCAGTGGCCTCCTCCTGTTTCCAGCTCACATTTACACTTCTCCAATCAGATCTTTATTATAAAATGAAGGAAAAATAGATAGTAGCATTAATAACTTTTGACCTCCACCACTAGGGCTGCGATTATGGCCAAAATAGCTGAAAATGCAACAATCACAATTATTTTGATCAATAGTGAGATCATGATTGTTTTCACCATGATTTATTGATCTTAAGGGATGATTCATTTGATCTTCGGTGATCTGAGGACCAAAATATTTTACTTTCACTTTAAATAAACTTTAAGACTGGTTCACAGGAGCCTACGAGGCTCATTGTGTCATAATGGAAGTGACTTCCATCACTTCTAAACAAAAACTTACCCATCAAGGAATCATTTTGGTGGTTACCCGTCATCCATTTTCAACTTCAGAAACAATAAGATATATATTTGTAAAACAAATTTGAAATCACCTTAGTTCATTCAGTAAGACTGACATTAGTTTTAAAAAAGGCTAACCCTATTCTAAGGTTATAGAACAAAGCTGAACTTTGTTGGACTAAACAGTTAACTGAATTGAAATAGATATGACTGAATTAACTAAGGATAAACATTTAATCCAATAAGAGGCAAAAATAAAATAAAAATAAAAATTGAATTGAGATATTAACACACAGTCAAGAGACTGGTTCTATTTGATTTGTTTAGGTTTGGATTTCAGTGGCACAATGAAACCTTTGATTGATTTTGAGTCTATGTAGGGCCATTTTACAAAACATTAGCGCTTAACCTTATGTGAGCCTCCTCATTTTGTATGCACAATCACAAAATTATTTCCCAAAATAAAAGCTTATCGTTCAACTATTTTGATTCGGCTGGGTCTCTTTTGAAGAATAATTTTACAACCAAAACTTGTAGTATAAGAGATACTGAACCAAGGTTACATTTAATCATGGTAAAAATGGTTTATCTCACTACACCTATTTCTTTGGCATAAAAAAGGCCTGTAGTTTTTGCACCTTTGTGGGGAAAACAGCTGTTGATAGTGATATACATGATCCTTGAATGCTTTTGCCAGATAGAATAGAGCAGGTGGGGCAGTGTATTTAGAAAGGTTAATCAAATAATAACACAGCGGCCAGGTAACATCTATTTGTGATTTGGTGCTATTATAAATAAAACTGACTTGACTTGATAAATGTATCACTACATACCAATATGTAGAAAATGGGAGAAACATGGGTCAATAGCCCACATATAGTGTTTAATAACCATTATTTTTGAGGGTGCTTCTACTGACACAGTCTAATTTCCTCTTAGCATTCTTTAGTGAGGCTGAAAAGGATCTCCTGCTACTTCAGGGTTTGAGGGGCGGCAGAGTCAAAAGCAAAATATTGTGGGTGCCATTAGAGACAGAAAAAAGAAATGAAACGTGCCTTAGACAGAATGAGTTCTTTAAGTTGCTTTGCTGTCCCTATTTGTAAATTGAGAAAATGGTAATATTTCATTTAGAGATATCTTTGTTTCTAACCCGATTGATCGCCTTTAATGGTTTCTGTGTAAACAAATAACCAAACAGTATGATTTAGAGCTCATCCTCTATATATGGCACTTATTTTATGGCGTAGCCTATAATGATACTTATTTGCTGTACCATTGGCTAATATAACACAGCTGGTTACTGGTTATCGTTCTGTTTCTCTACATGATAGGCTAGCAGTGCAGCATGCAAAAGCATTGAGGAATTTGAATACGTTGGAGCTGTAGCATCTGAATGCACCAGAATAATTATTTGAGGTTTAGTACAGAGGGTTTTAATTACTCATGTAGATATGCCTGATTGTTTTCCATAGTTCCTGCTCATAAAGGGAAACTGAATGTGTGATAAAATAATGTGTGCAACCCTAAATTATATTGCAGCATATGTTTAAAGTTAACACCACAGAGCTACACTTCCATCCATCACTTACACTCTGCACATAAATTATATTTATAGAACTTTGTAATGTTATAGTGTAGTTGTTATTTACACAATTCAATTACAGATTCTTTGATGACTTAATTACTGTAGTTTGTGAGAGAAAAACACTTGAAACAACTTTTCATATTACAGAACACAACCCCTAAAACAAATTGGTGACAATCTCAAACATGATCATATAACTGGTGGACAACTAAGTAAGTAAGTATCAGGTAGCTGGTATTTACTGCTGTAAAGTTTGAGTTGTATTAAATTGTATTTCTGCTTTTCACCCTCTATGACTACAAGTTAACAGGTATAGACAAAGTGAGATTTAAAAAAAGTGGACAGTACAGCAGTAAATACAGCACCAGACGTTTTAGTTTAATTTTAGTACATTTTCTTCCCATACTGACTCTTTCTGTAATAAAATCCTGTAGGTCTGAGCTAATCGCGCACACTCTGAGTACTTTAATTACCATATTAGAATTTCCGATGAGACCAGAGCAGGAAGGAAGCTGTCGCTTATTTTCCTTCTAGCACAAGTAGAAATTTGTGTTTGTAGATTATTTCTTTATTGTAACAATGCTTCTTGGCAATAGATCTTATACCATTGAAAAGCCTGTTTACCCTTTTTAAATGCCACAGTTATAGGAACACTTTGCACACTTTTGCGGGATGAGCAGCAGAGCTGATTATGTGGGTTGCGCCCATGAAAAATTTGTCAAATCTTCTCTGTCAATGCCACACAGCTTATATTGCTGCTGCTACTGACTCTTGTTTTGAGTTTCTGGTACCCCCAAGTGCTGAATGGCAGCACCTGTGAGCATGGGCTACAGTGGTCAGTAGGTGTCTGTCAGATTCAGCATGCCACGTTTGACTGATCTGGATAGGGCCCGTGCGATAGAGCAACTTTAAGCATTGTTTGGAGTGAACCCTAGTACCATCTCCTAACTGAAGGCCAAGTTCCGCAAAGCGGGAGATGTCGAGACAGGCCGCAAAGTGGGGCGTTCAAGAAGGCGACACCCCAAGAAGACCGTTTCCCTCACCCTGTCAGCACTTGGGTGGCCAGTTGTCCTCCTGATCAAGGTTGCTGGGCGATATGGCGATGGCTCTCTTACACACAATCCGGAACAGACTGCACGCAGCCAACCTCGGTCTCCTTAGGGCTGCCAGGGGCCTGCCACTTGACTGCCCTTCACCATCGAGCCTGTTTGCGCTGGTGTCGGCGGCAAGTACCTATAGTCATCGTCAAACCACCTTTTTGGTGGGGCGGGTGTGATGGTGTGGGCAGCATCTCCCTCACTGGAAGAGCAGGCTTGTCATCATTGGTAATCTCAATGCAGAGATATCAGATGAGATTCTGCAACAGTTGCAGCATTATCTCCACAGTGTGGGACCCGACTCTATCCTCCAAGATGATAGCGCTCGCCCCCCACAGAGCTGAGGGGTTTATCAGGAACTACCTCCAGAGGTTGGGAGTGGAGGATGGAATGGCCTGCCAGCAGTCCTAACCTCTTATTGAACACTGTGGGATCAACTTGGGCAAGCTGTTTTGTACCAGAGTGACCAACACAACCCACGTTAATGACTTGTGACAAATGCTGGTTGAAGAATGGATGCCATCCACAGTGTGTGACCAGGCGGTGACCAGCATAAGGAGGGTGCCAGGCTGTTGTGGCTGTGTATGGTTCTTCCACTACTGAGGCTCCTGTTTGTTAAATAGTAAATTGTTAAATTGCCAGTATGTCTTGTTTCTTCAAACTTCAATCATCCATCCATAAACACCAAACAGAGTCAATGGCAGGAATAAGCTGTTTGGCGTTGGCAGAAAAAGAGTGATAGTGCAACCCACATACTCAACTCTGCTGCTCATCCCACAAATGCATGTTCCTTACAAATGTGGCATCATTTAAAGGGTAATAAACTGGCTTTCAACGGTATAAGATCTATTGCAAAACATTACAACAAAGTATCTACCAAACACAAATCTCCTTACTTTTGTGCTAAGTTTATACTCGTAGACTAAGCTTCATGTTATCTTGTACTTATTCTGTAAGCGTGATTGTGCTCCTCCATTTCACTATTTGTCTGCAAGTCAGTGCTGTTAGATGCACAACTAAAGTTTGAACTTCTCTTCTCTGAGCTCTTAAGCCACATCTTTTCTTCTTTTTTAACTTTTGTTTCATTTCACGTAAAGTGAGTCCAGTGCTGGCTTCCTCATTGTTTAAAGATCTCTCTCTCTTTGTCTTTCTCTGATGTTTCTTTTTTTCCACATTGAACCACTGGCCCATTTGTGAAGTGACCACTGGGAAAAGTCCAAGCTGCTCAATAGCCACCTCGCCATTGTATTCAGGTAGGTGTTTGAAAATGCAGAAATTCAATGATAGGTCCTCAGTAGAGGCGTGTGATAAATATGTGTGTGTGTGAGTTCTTGTGTCAGCGAAGTGTGGTGTGGAGGGTATTAAAATGCACAAATTTAGTGTGTTGCAGTGCAAATGTGCATCTGTCACGTGCTGTGATGTGAAATGATAATTACACAGCTTGGTTATCAAGTGAGTCATGATACATAATCTAGGTTCTGGGAGAGAGAGGGAGGACAGCAAAAGAAGATTGTTTTGTTGTATCAGTAAATTAATGGGTGAGATGGTTTTTTTATGTATTTTGATTTATATAGTGTATATTTTTTAATTTGATAAACCAATGCAATAAGCCCTCTCTGATGCAGTGACCCAGTGTATCTCTAATCATTCACATAAACAGGATCAGCATGACCTGCCAATTAATCAAGCACGAGTGTTAAATGATTTAGGAGGCCCAGAGCAGATAGATGGGCATCAGTGTGTTTGTGTGTGTGTGTGTGTATGATCGCATAAAGTATACAGACAATTCCAGAAACATCACAAAATCATCCTACCTTGGAAAAAATAATTTCATCAAAGGTTGAGCAACTGCCTTTGCAAATATGTCATGACACAATCCCCACGTTCACTGATTTACCACCACCCAGCCAAGGCTGGGTGCCATGGCGGTGCTGCAGAAACCCTGCCCTCCTCTACTCACCTTACACACACTCATGGCAGAAAAAAAAACTGTGTGCAGGCAGCTGTTTCAGTAGACAAAAGCAGATGAGTTTTCTCCTTGGGTTTTTTTGAATGTGGCTAAATGCACTCTTTACTCAGTTAGAATTATATTAATTTGATTCAATTATAATTACAATTTTGTGAAAACTAAAGCCAACAACACTCCCCATATCAGCCTTCATATCTTCTCCAGAAAAATGACTGCAACACTTACAATGATTGTATTTTAACGTCTCCCTGACAAGCAATTTCTAGCAGTTGTGCAAATAATGAATGCCCTCTATACTGTAAGTAGCAGGAGCAGAAGAAGCATGATGTTGTTACAGTATGGCAAAAATCTCCCAAGTCGTGTTTAGACTAACTGCAAAATAAGAAGGCAAATGTCACATTTTGCAGACAGGACCCCAGAGCGGAACAGAGACCAACACTAACAGTAGCAGTTTAACGAATCTTTAATGTTCAAGTAAAGATGGAGAGGGGATGATGAGGAGGGCACAGGCACAGGAGGGTGGAGTTCAGGGAGAAGGGTTCTGAGTCCGTGGTGGGGAATTGGCAGGTGGAGGAGAGACAGGATCCAGGCAGGATGATGAGTTTCCAGAGAGGAATGGAGAGTCTCATCTGGAGACTAGAGGGTGGCGGAGGCAGAGAGGCGGCTTGAGGCACAGGTGGATTCTCTGCAAGGAACACAGGAGAACAACTGTCAGGCAACTTACCCAGGTAAGTACACAAGGTAAGTTATCACTAGAGATAAACACCAGAGTGTGGCCATAGCATTACCACAAAGCGTAGCAGAACTATCTGACAAGAGGTGGATTAATAGCCCGGGTTCTTATACTGCCAGTGATGAGTCATGAGGAGCAGAGGCCTGTACTACGAATGGGGTTTAACCTACTCTGATTTAACTCGGGGTTATCAAGGAAAGTCGGGGTTGACAAACCCTGACTGCCTCGATCTGTGTTAAACGGTACTACGACGGTGGTTCAGATGTCGGTAAATTGAGTCGGTGTTAACTTAATCGGAGTTAGTGCGCGTCCATAAAACGGGCGTGCACCGTATCTCTCAGATGAAGAGCGCACGTTAATTCTGTCGGTTTGTGAGTAATTTACAGAGACTCTAACGACACAATGTAAAACAGCGTCTGCCAACAAAGACAGGGAGACTTGTCACATGTTCTCTGGGTTCTTCATCTGTAATATGAGCTGTAAGGACACGGAAAATATGTGATGATTTACTTGGATTACAGACAACACGTGGGTCACATGTCTGAAAATGAGCTGTTACTCTCTGTTAATGATGTTCTGCCTGGAACACTCAGGCTGTATATGTATGAATGTAATGCTGTTATGTTCACTATGAACTTCATGTTAACAGTATTTCAGCCTCTGAAACCTGAACTGAACCTGGATGAAATAGAAACATTCTATAAAGTGCTACACATTCATATTTCCCATCATTAATGCTGCATGTTTTGGTCTGTAGTCTACAATTACAACAGCCCGTTGCATTATATTGTCTTTCAGAACAATAAAGCCCCCCACCCCCATTTAAATTATTATTCAAATCGATAATATGCAACACTAATGATGCTAAATTCTAATTACAAATTAAAATAACTGAAATTGAAAATGGAAAATGCGGAGCATAAAAACACCATGTATTGGTCCACATACCTCTACCATCCACTACACACTTTTTTTTCCTTTTTTTGTGGGGGGGTGGGGGGGGGGGTGACGGTCTTTAGACAACCCCACGTCCTACAGAGTCAGCCTCTCTCAGTCGTTGTGCCAATATCGACTGTTTGTTCCACCTGTGGGGCGGTACTTAGGTAGAAATAACACCGAGATAACCACGAACATAAACTGCTCCGAGCAGTTTAGAGACGCAACGTAAATTACCATGGCAGCAGACCTCAGGTAAAACCTATCCACCTTTCGTAGTACAGGTTAACCGGGAAGTTACACCTGACGTCACCAGGTTACTCTTGAAGTTACCCCGATAAGCCAGTAACCGCGCTTCGCAGTACAGGCCTCAGGCCTCTGCTGTTCATAGCATCCACTATTGCAAAACCCCAAAATGCACCTGCTAACAAAGTCTGATACTACAGCTAATGCTGCCAGTACCAGTGGGTGAAAATACAAACATACCATGCAGGTTATTGCTTCCAGCTCATCTAGGTCAGGTATGACACAACAAGCTGATCAACATTTCTCAGCACCAAAGTATATGCAGTGTCTCCTGTAAATGTGCTGCTTATTGTGTTTCATGAGCAGTTTATAAATGGTTAAAAACATGTCATACAGTTAAAGGTGCATTAAAAAATTATCTGTATGTTAAAACATCTTGTCAACATTATATGCAAAGTCATGTTGCAAAACATTTTCTTCCCCTTAGATTTTAGAGACTAAAGCTTACAAGATAATACTTCTAAATCTAAGCTCTCCCTACATGTTTATTTTCAGTATTAATTGTGCATTTGATTGATTTTTTAAAATTAACTTGTGAAATTTAATAAAACCATTTAGACCATTACTTTGTAATTAAGGGGAAAAAACATGTTTTTAATTTCTTTGACCTGTAATGATGGATTTTGTCACACATTTATTCCTCAAATGATGATGCAACATTTTTTCCTTTTTTGTTAAGAGAAAAGTTGTTGTTCTCAAAATGATAGGAATTCAATAGATCCACTTAAATCCCTATAATCTGATGCTTAGATTCGTTAATGAAGTGTTGTCTAAAATTGAATTTGGCAGAAAAGAGAGAGAGGCAGATGAGAGGGAGGCGCGTGACGTCAGCGGTCAGCTGACAGGTTTGTTTTGCTTGCTCGAGCTCGTCCTCATAAAAACACAGGCAGAGGAAGGAAGCGACGACATCAAACCATCTCTGAACTTGTGCTTTTTAGTTAGTATTTTACCAATTAGCTACCAGCACCGTAACCGTGGATATTTTTATAAAACGTTTAGCCTTTCTGTCTTTGCGTTGCTAACAGCTGCTACCTCCGTTTTTATCTGCTGCCAACTGGTTGACTTTGACGCAATATGCCTTCAGAAAAAACCTTCAAACAAAGAAGGACATACGGTGGGTCTTATCACAGTTTGTTCTAACGTTATACACTCAACACTGTTTCTTTGTATCCTTTATGTGACGGTGTGGATTTAGCTGTTGTCCGAATTTTTCTCTGAACTGTACGGGACTGAATTACAGAGTTAATGTGTGTTACAGGCCGGGTAGCTGTTGGTCATTATCCCTGTGGCGAGTATTAGCGTTCAAGGCTTTAGTTTCAGTGAACAGTTTAATAAACATACAGGGGAGATACTGGAGGGTTGTCTGCACAGCTAATAAGAAGACACAGCCTTATACGGAGGTCTGTAGACGTGTCAGCTCATTCAAAAGAAGATAGAAGACAAATTGTTCCCATCAGTATACATACAAGTTTACATATAGATTAAATAGAATAAAATAGAAGAGGATAGAATAGAATAGGACTGTTTGGTGCAGGCCTCTCCCTCCCCAAGTGTGTGCGTGTGTTTGTTTATATGTATCAGAGCGGTGGGAGAAAAACAAAGTGGTGTCGAAATGCAGGGCAGAGAGGAGGAGAGCTGCAGGATTGGGGGATGGGACAGGGAAGAGAGGGGTTGAAAAGGGAGCAGATTCGGATGGTACCCTAAAGTCCAGAGTTTACCTTCGTTTCTTTTTGTGTGACGGGTAGGCCACAGCCTCGATGCGGATTATAGTTTCACTTACGCTTTCCCAGCCCTCATGGCTGAAGACAAAGCCTGCAGTGCTTTGCAAACACATTGAACATCAGTCGTTTAACCACTTACCTCTCTAACAGCATATACTTTGTGGTGCTTTTAGTAATTTATTAGTTAGCACAATACACACAGATCAGTACGTATTTCATTATAATTCTATGAGATTCATCATTTTCATCAGATTGTGAAGTTGGCCTTTCACTGGTTTGTTGTTCTGAAGTGTTGTGTGCCTTGAACAAAGATGGGAATATGTTACCCGTAGCTCTGGAAAATACATTTCCCAGTATGGCTAAAAGTAACCGACTTCCGGTCAAACATCACGTTACTGGTCCAAATTTACACAGCCAGCGCACGTGAGAGTCAGTCAGCAAAAAGAAACATCGCGTCACGCGCGTTGGACTGTGTTTGAGAACACGTTAAAGTGAATACAAGATGATGTTTTCACTGTAAAACTGTGATAAACCAACTGTAGCACAGCTAACTGTTGGTTAAGGCTATATATATGTTCCCAGTTTGGAAACAGTTTGTCTGTATTAGTTGTGGTTTACAGTGTGATATTGTACACCGGCTGCTGGTCATAATTTACCCAGGCTTTTTATTTTACCTCTGTGTCACTGCCTTGTGTGTACATGATTATCTGGGCCCACATGTTTAAATAAATACACTTAACACAGTGCTCATTGTATTGGTACTAGGCCTGTATGACTCACTAAACTTCAGTTGAGGTTCAGCATATGAAACAGTTTATTGCACATCTGTATAGAAGGCCATTAAATGACTCAGGAAATCACAGAGTAGTTCCAGTTGTATCAGGTGGTACTGACTCATTCCCATGTTATGACAGAACAGAAATTTGGGGAAAATGCCAGGAGGCTCTCCGGTCAACTGCTTCCCATTTTGTGATTGTTTTATTTGATTGAAAATGGATGATTCAGAGGCTGTTTGTTGCTTGGACTGGTCATGAGAGACAGATAAGACACGTTGATACAGAGCTTTTCTGTTCCTCTGTGGTGAACTCATCCGGGTTGAAATGTAATTACAGAACAATGTCCCACGTTTCCTCAAGTTTAGCGTGAAAATGGCACCCGTCAGGAAGATAAACATTTGTCCTTTGGAAGCAGTGTGTAATCAGTTGATTGAATTAGATATCCTAACAGTGGGCACATTTTCCTCTTAGCAAACACACAGGACTGGATACCAGTAACTCAAAGCTTCGACTGACTGACAGCTAACAAGGGCCAGTGTACTGCTTTTGATTGCTTGGCTCTAGAAGATCAGCACTTAGTTTCATGTCTTCTATTTCCACCCACAGTTTCATTTAAAATCAACATTTAAAAACTAATGGAGATGCTCATGATAATGAGATGTTTTCTTTCTCCCAGATTCAAGTATGTTGACTGAACCCATTTGACCATGAGACAGTGTTGTTGTTGATGTTGTCAGTTCAAAGTACAGTGAGTCCAAGGTGTTATCTGTTTATTTTGCCCCAGTTACAAATCACTTAAAAAATAGGGTTAAACCTCAAACAGACTGCTTTGCCCCAGGTCACTGGTGAACAGGTGAACCATCCTATCAACACCTGACCTGACCTCTTGAGTTATCACTGTGGAGGGAAAACCCAGTGATGAAAATTTCCAGTTGAGATGCTAAAAAGACATAGATATAGACATAGCCATAGACATAGAAAACAACATGGTAAACAACTAGGCATTCTTCAACATGTTATTCAGTCAGTGGAAATACATTGGTGACATTGCAGAGGCTCTAGATCACAATTTTTTGTGTGATAATCTGCTAATCATTGTGGAGCAATGTGCTTACACCATGAGTGGATTTTAGGAAAGCCCATTATGTTTTCACCAGAGAGCCTTATTCCACTAAGCAGACTGTTAAGTACATTGCTCCCTGATGCTTCTACTGTGTAACATTAAAACCCCAAGAATGGGATCATTTCAAGTTTTTGTTAAAGATATTTATTTTAAGTAGATCAGATGAAAACAGAACAGAATAGCTGCCATATTCTTTGGGTTTGATTTACAACACCTGCACAAACCTGTCAAACCAGAGATTAAAACAACAAACATCTTGTCTGCTGCTCCTCACATGGTCACCAAATACATAAACTTACAGAAAGGGAAGATTTAGATGCCATATGCAAATTAGGGTGACTCAGAAGTTCTGCTAAGGCCTACTAGATTTTACAGTCAGCTATCTTGTTCTACTCGTGAGTTTGTGTCTGTCTCTTTACTTTGTCTTTGACCTGTGTTTTATCAGCTGATTGTCTTGACCTTGTACTCTCTGTCTGTCTGTTTTTCTGCCCTGCAGAACAGAGAGTAGAAGATGTCAGACTGATCCGGGAGCAGCACCCTAACAAGATACCGGTGAGTCAAAATAAATATTCAAAAGTCAGATTCACATTCACGTATTGGCTTGACGCTGAATGTAATCTCTGAGTGAACACCAGTGCCTAATGTTAGAAAAACATAAGGCATTATGTGCAGAATACAGGAAGACATAAGTAAGAGCAAGACAAACCTACTGCAACGGAAAGTGTTACCACATGTTTCCTGGTTGTCACTGAAATGTCATTTTGTGGCATTAGACACATTTCTGCAAGTGCTCTCTGCTCATTTATTTCTGGAGGAAGATTTTTTTTTGGTCTAACTGGTGATCAATTATTTTGTAATTTAGTTTAGTTCAAGCAGTCTGGTTTACCAGCAGTTTCTGTCTCTTCTTATGAGAACTGGGTGTGACTGCCACTCAGTCAGATCTCCAGTGGCTCTTAGCAACCACCAGTAAACAAATGCACACCTCGTGTTTCACCTGCTTGTTTTATCATTTTGAGATAGAGTATCACAGCAGCCCTCCATCTGCTGCCCCATGTAAGGCCTCTTCTCATCTTAAAAGCACCCCACTGTGTGTGCGTGTGTGTGTATGTGCGCACATGCTTGTGTGTGTTTCCTGTGTGCTCTCCTGGGGTTATAAACTGCCATGTCATGGTAAGTGTTGAGACCAGAGGCAGATGCACTGTGTCACTGTAACATAACTCCATCCAGACAGCCGCAGTGGAGTCTGTGGGGGGCGGAGGAGCAGAGGACTGTATGACAGACTGATTATAGCTCTCAGAGCAGACAGGCCCTGCCTCACTGAACAATATATCTGCTTCCATTTATACCTACCAGAGGACAATTCATTTCTAAATGACTGCTGAAATTTCAGATCAGTGATTTATTTTTTTGTTTTCATCATTATTATTATTTAAACAGGGAAAGATTCAAAGTTGCTTTGAAGTAAAAAAAAAAAAAAATTCAATTATCTAATCTAATTTAGTAAAACAGTTTTCTGCATGCATATTAAACAGAAAACAAATACACATTACGAGGGGTGATTGATAAGTTTGTGGCCTAAGGTCACATGCATGTGTTGTTTAACCTTATGAGTGAATATGCTTATAGTTTGAAGGGGGAATTAAAAAACTGCAAGTCAGCACTGTCTGAGAACGTAGTCCACAATGATGTCATCATCACTGTCAAAAGTGTAAAAGTGTGAGTGTGCCAGATCAGGTGAGACAGGCAGGTGTTGGTTGGTGGATGACGGCATGAGGGCCAATGAAAGCCAACCAAGAGTTGAACTACACGTGTGTAACGAAAGCTGTTTAATTAATCTCCTTCTACCTCAGGTCACAAACTGATGAACCACACCTCATACATATGTAGTAAGTGATCAAATGACATATTACAGATTCATCTTAATTTACATAAGAACTGGGTCAATAAACACCATTCTAGACACTAAAATGACCTTTTTCTAAGCTTTAAAGCAAAACAGTACAAGAAAATCTTTAAGTACTTAGAAAGAAACTCCACCTGCTGATGAAGATCACATGATAAGGTCAAAGAACAGCTAACAATGGACCTTGTGGCAACTCAACCTTCTTGAAAATGATCAATAATGTATTGATATTTATCTTAAAATATCACAGAGTTTGTATTGCCCAGTTACCATCTAGTTATTTTATCTGTAAACATTTTCTGAGCTGAATGAATTGCAGAAAATGCGCTGTTTGACAATGAGTAGTACTGTCATGATATTACATTCTTTATACCTTGATAGAATATTTATCCATTGTCCACCAGTGACTTAAAAATATAACATTAAAAAAGAGTTATTATTATATATAGTAGTAGTAAAGACTTTAAGAATAGCTGCTGCTGTTACTGAAAGATGCACATAATCACAGGCATCTCAGACAAGTAATGGAGTGTGTTTTCTATTGTATAAAGTCAGAGTCAATCAGAGGATGCTCTGTGGCAGCCAGCCTTAGTGGATTAGCGTAATAGCAGATGCATGTAATTTGCACTTGTAGTCAGTGATGAAGTGGCTTATGTGTTTGTGCAGTGGTGTTTTTAAGAGCTTATTCGAAACACATCTTAACTTGATTGAACGTTCCACTGAATAAAAGATTCAGTGCTAGTGCAAGTAAGACAGTCTTGGTCCAGTGAGCATGGACTTTTGATTAAGAAGAACAAGTGAGCGGGGCAGAGGGCTGTCTTCTATTTTTAACACATCATCTGATATGTGTGCTGCTTCATCTTCCTGTTACATCTCACTATTGATCACAGACACTGGTCTCAAAACAGTTTCAGCTGAGAGGCTATCAGCCTTGAAAACAACATGGGAATGCTGCACTCATGCAATTCTACCTGCCACAATAAAAGAGCAGAAATCATTGATCATGTGTATGTCTTCTGCAGGTGATCATTGAGAGGTATAAAGGAGAAAAACAACTTCCCATACTGGACAAGACCAAGTTCCTGGTGCCCGACCACGTCAACATGAGTGAGCTCATTAAGATTATCAGGTAGACCTGAACTCTTCTCACCTTGTCTCCTCTCCTCTCCTCTCCTCTCCTCCCCTCCTCACTTGTGTCATATCTTTCTTTCCCCACCAGGAGGCGCCTCCAGCTAAACTCAAACCAGGCTTTCTTCTTGCTGGTCAACGGCCACAGCATGGTGTCTGTGTCTGCTGCCATCTCTGAGGTGTATGAGCGGGAGCGGGACCAAGATGGCTTCCTCTACATGGTGTATGCCTCCCAGGAGACGTTCGGCTCTGTCACAACCGCCCAGTGAACCGTCTTCCTTCTGCTTCCATCTGGCCGGCGATTGGACAATTGTAGTTTTTAACCCCAGCCCCCTTCTGCGTTTCTTGCCACGCACCTTTAGTCTTGACTGTAAGAGCAAAAACACAAATAACAAAATCTAAACACAGTGTGCGATCATTTCTCAGCTCAAATGGGTTCAGGTTATGCTCTCTATATTCTGACTGCAAAGAGCGGATAAACTGTTCCACCACACACCCAGTGAATAGTATAAAGCCACAAGGGTTGACCAGAACAGCAGAGTTTAAGTAGAGAAATCCCCAAATCTGACAATGACTCAGGCCAATAGAGCCTTTAACTGTGTGTCTCTGCTTTCGTATCGTCCTCTCTGGTGAATCATGTTCGCTGTTACGGCAACGTACCGCCTGTTGACGGCAGTTACTTTCAGTGTTGTGGTTTTGTGTCTCCTAGGCTGTATTTATGTTAATGTATATATACATTTCAGGTAGTGGTATTAGAAAAAGTGGTGAGTCTCCACCACTTCTCTATATATACATTAGCCAATGAACAAAGCCAACCTTAATTTTAAGGTTTTTGGAGACAGGCAGTTTCTGGATTCAGATGTTTTTCATGAAGCTTTTTATCGCAGTCTGAGGTCAAAGTTAGGGATTTGTAGTCACAGCCTGAGTTGACTTTTGCCAGAGAAAATGCTAAATTAAGTAGAAAGGACCCTCGTTAATCAATGCATCTCTGCTGTGTGTCTCGTCACATTCCCTTCATGGTCCTTCCTTGGTGTTTTTTATCCCTCCCTGCCTTGTAGCCTAAAGCATCTTCTTCACTGTAACAAAAAGATGTTAGGAAACTGCTTTGCTCTTGAAACAGATGATTGTAGTTTGCAAAAAAAAAAAATGCCTTGGTGTACAGATAATGTTGACTTTATGGCTTTGAATATAAAAGGGGTTCCGTTGAGAGTGTAACCAAGTTGACTTTGGACACACTACAAGGAGCATGGTCTAATTGCATGTGTGAATGGAGGATGAAGGAGTTTCTGTAAATGCTGATGAGGGGAGGGGGTTGCCATTTCTTTTTCCTTCTTGTCTCTGGAAGTTGTCAAAAGGGTGATATAGGAACGGAGGAAGGACCTGAGACCTGGGCAGGTTGATGAGTATCACGTCTGACTGTCCATTTGTTTTGTTTTTTGTTTTCCTTTTGACCTACAGGGTTGATTTCCCAGAGCTGTTGTTCTGTTTCACTTCACTGAAATACAACAAGCACTGTCACAGTGGGAGCTTCCACCTGCCCAGTGGGGTTTTAAGGGCTGCACAGAAACATCTTGTTTGTCTATAGATGGTCCTTCACACACTTTCTGTGCCGTTGTCCTCCTCCACCTCCTCCTCCCCTTCACCATCAACAGATCTGAGGTTTAGCTGCTTTTATATCGCATTATTTTATCTTTTTGGTTCTTTTTATTTAATGTGATTTTTATTTCACTGTCCCACACGTCTCGACTCTTTGCTGTCTCCAGTATGTGAAGGTGACTTTTTCTTTCTGACTAGTTAAAGCCACTGTGTGTTTGCAACAGAGGGGTGGAGCATTTGTTTCAGCGCTGTCTCCTCTGCCTGCTCCTCCGTTTCACACACACATGCACACACAGCAATATCATACAGCCTCCTCTTATGTATTTATGTTGGTATTTTGTAAACAATAAAAAATGGGAAAAAAATTAACTGTGAGTTTTGAGTATTATTCTCAAAATTACTGTTTTATTACCATAAAACCTACATTTACAGGGAGATAAGTTTCAGATGCTTGGACCAGAGAATGTTTCACAAATTTGCTAGCTAAATGACTGTAAGTCCCTCCCCACTCACCCTCCCACAACTCAAAAATGTGTTTTATGTCTTACATGTATTCTCATTTTAATGTGTCACTGTACAAAGTGGTGTATGTGCACATTTGGTACTAAAAGGCTGCTTTCACACTTAACTGCCAAAGGGGGAAAGTTTCTCACTTTAAATCTGAGTTTAAAACTCATACATAATGACATCACAACAAGTCTCCAATCACAGTTCAGTATCCAGCTCACACAAATGTGATGTGGAACCTGGAAACCACCAGGTCAGATAGACTGAAAATGGACTTTACAGTGAAGTGAGAGACATCATATGTCCAGCAGTTGCATACTGATAGGATTTCTTCTTGAGGGAGTAAATGTCATTTTAAGAACTTGTAATGATTTAAGTTTAACGTATCGAAAACATGTATGCAAATAATTATTCTGTGCAGATCTAGTTAATTGGTTGTCAGAGCTTTATATTGACTACTCGATTAATCCGTCATTAAGGAGTTTCTGTAGGTTCCGACTGTTGTACTACAAAGTAGTACTGCTGTATTACAAAGTGTTAGTTGTCTGTGATATAAATGCAGTGTGTCCACAGTGTTACATATAGCAACAAATTCACAAACTACTGACACAGGATACATATGTTGATAGCCACAAAGTGAATAATGAAATAACCATTATTTTATTCATTACAAAGTCAGACTCATCTCAGTGTAGCTTCACTGGCCAATTTTACATCCTGCAGTTCACTAGGAAAGTTCCAAGATTTGAATCTGAGTATTTATAAATATAAATTTTGTGAACTATTATCAGATTTATATGCAGGGAGATAAGGACAATATCTAACCATACATCCAGAAAAGCAGACAGGGATGTAGATAGATAGTTCACACATTTTAAGAATTCAATTCAGTAGATGTGTTGACGTGTCAGAGCAGGAAAAGTACAGTTGTAATAACCAAAATGACGAATGGCTGAATTTTATTTAGCTGCCTCAGTTTCAGGGTCCTGGTACTGTGTTTGCTGTCACACTGTCATGGCTGACTGGGACACTCTTATAATAAGTTAAAATGTGCTGTGAAAAATAAATATGCATTTAATACTTCAAATGGCTGGTAGTGCCTTTTTATTTCATAAATAAACCACATGGACAATGTGATGAAAGGCAGAATCAGAAAATATTTTATTACTCAAACATTTTTCCCTCAAAGTTCAGATAAAGCAATCATGTTTTAAAACACAATCCACAATAGAAAATCTGACCTACAAATGAACTGGATAATTATAAACTGTGTTCAAACATTTGCACAAAATATTTCAAAAACACATTTTACTAAAGATGAAGCAACATGCATGCTGGAGTATCACTTAAACAGGCTCTACTGCAAGAAGTTAAGAGATAAAAATAAAATAAAACCTATAAAAGTGGAGCTATTTGTCAAAAAAAAGAAAAAGAAAAAACAGCATTCTTTGGTATGATCTATAAAAAATTATGAAATTAGTGTTCAAGGCAATTTTCTCCTTCTTTGTAACTGCTGAATAAATGTGTTTTATGTGGCCATGCCCATTGAAACAGTTGAAATTTAAATAAACATTCAGCTGAAGAGCTGAGGGCTGGTTGGTTGATTCCCATGTTTCTGTGAAAAGGCATAGTCCAACAACATTCATATCATAATACAAAAGCACATTGTTGACTTTTTATTCTAAACAACAGACAGAAGTTGTTATACATACTGAATGTTCAGCATTTACCATTTTAAATAAACTTCCCATGTTCCTGTGCTGTGCCCTCCAGGGGCACAGATAGAGTTTCATCTGAAGGACCAGCTGTCCTCGTGTCTCTAAAACCCTGGGTCCTGCCCAGCAACTCACTCACAGTCAGACACATGAATACACTGAACTCTCACTTATACATTTTTACAACTGTCAACATTTAACAGTCCTGGATTTATTGACTGTACATATTAATTACAAAAAGAGGCAGCTCCATCTCTCCTGGAGTGAGAACAAGTTCAGGATTAACGGCTGCTCAGCTCAACATCATCAAACTCAAGTAAAAGGAAATGAAAAAATGTTTAAATTGGTGTAAATTAAAGATACTCTTTTCAGTCTGCATTCTGATAGGAACACTATTTGGCACAGGAGGCCATTCCACTCTCAGGTTAGCTCAGAGGTAGTGAAGCTGCACATCATCCAAAGGTACTGCTGAAGGGGTAACGAGAGGGTGACTGGTGCAGCTTCCAGCTGTGATCCTCAGCTGCTGAAGAGGGATTCCAGTTGCCAAGTGTGACCTGTCAAAATTCAATGATGGCATCCCAGCACAGGGGCGAGATTCTCCAAGTCCAGATTTCCTGACCCAATATGTCCTTCTTGACACACAGCTAACGAGTCCTCACTCATTTCAAACCTTCTTCCTGAGGACACACTAGGAGTGTCCTGTGCAGTTATCAGTTGCCAAAAAGTTACTTGTTTTCTTGTTAAAGGAGGCATTGATTGTGTTTGGTGAATATATCATAATAAAAAAACAATAAAAAAGTTACAGTAACTTGTGAGGAACCAAGGATTAAACTCTGTTCCTGTTAGCAGCCAAGACATATTGTTATGGATATACTGTACCATTAACCTGAACCTGTGAATCGTGGAGCTCGCTGGACTTCATTTGTTGTTTACAGGTAACATTGTAGTTGCCAAATCTAAAGTAGCTGACAGGTTGACAAAGAACCACTTGAATACACTGTTACACTAGTTGTGGTGACTGTAAGACTAGAGCACTTCATTCTGGGGTTCAGCAGAACCTCAGGGTCTCCACCGGATCCACGTTTATGAGCTGGTTTCTTCAGAGGATCAAGCCCTTAAATCAGGGGAACTGATTCGAACAAAAAAAAAAAACTGTGGTTCCATTTAGTGGACACACCAAGAGTGTATTTCAATTGGGTGCTCAACCTCAAAAATCAAATTAATGAAAGTGGTATAAGGTAGTACACCAACACAGCAAAGAATGCCTTGGTGGTGGTGTGCCACCTTTTTTTTTTTTTTTTTTAAAGAAACCTTATTTGTAACAGCTTAGCTGTGTCCTAAATCCACACTACAGTACACACTAATACTAAGCAGGTTTTCAGTCTCTAGTGTGTTCACACTGGAAAAGCAATAAAATAAAGTACACTCAAAACAGGCAGCATGTAGATAAAAACACTGGATTTTTGAGTATGCTGCTGCTGATGGAAGCTATTGTCCCACAATGAAATGCATACAAGAAATAAGCTGTGAAAATTAAAATGAATGCAGGAACACCTCAGAAAACCAAAAATGACATTGTTTTGAATAAACATTTTGCTGTGAATCTAAACTGGCAGTGGTATTCTAAAGTTTGATCACCTGTATGGAATCTTTTTCTGTTAGTATAAAATGCTTTGGTGTAAGTATGTACACTGTCTTCTTATATACTAACTGCAAAAAAAACATGCAACAAAAATATGAATATAGTGTACACCATATGCACTTAGTATATAGTATGGAATTGGGACACAGCTCTTTTAAGTGAACTAACAGCAGTGAGCCAAACCTGATCATGAGACACACAACTGCTTTCTTCAGTCATTGTGGTTTTCAAGCCGAGTAGTACAAGAAATTCTTTACGTCTAGATTCAGTTAAATGGAAAATAACACTGGTAGTTCTTTGTGCGTTCAGAGATTTGGACACAAAGTATATCCAAGGTATCCAGTCTGTCACAACGGGGTCATGGTTGGGCTGATGAAACAGGGTTTCATGGTTTAGAAATGCACTTGATGGACTGTCCACGAAGTTTTCAGGATACTGAAGTGCTGTGCCTTTGGATTGTGAACCATCTAGAAGCTTATAAATGCTCAGTCATTTAGCTGGGACTGTCTGGTGAAACATGGCTGATTATCTGTTTGTAGTGTTTCTTCTGTGGATGAGGCAGAGTTCCAGTTAGGTCTCTGAAATGAGTTTACAAATCCCACCTCTCCTCTGGGCTTATGTTTGTGTCTGAGGAGATCTGAGGGGGATGAAAGCTAATCTGATGACACAGACTGTTTCTTTTCCATCCTTGTCTCATCACTCTTATCTGTTGTAAAAGAATCACACGGGACAGGAGAGGTCTCTGCTTTCACATCAGCAGTCTTTGTACAGACCCATGCTACCTCGTGGCACCCAGATGCAGGCTGTGTGTGTCTGTGTGTGCGTCCCTTTTAGCAGTGAGGCTGCCGCCCGCTAGCTTTAGCAGGAACATGAGGTACAACTGTGTCAGGAGTATGACAGTTCAAATCCAATGGTGTTTCTGCTGGTTAGTCCCCTGAGTCCTTATTGTCGGAGTGAGGAGTGTACTTCAGTCGAAATGTCCCTGTGAAACACAACAGAGAAATACAGTCGTTCTGCCTATGCTTTGTAATGTCCAAATAGTACGAGCTGGAGCCAAAGACATGCTACAACAACAACAACAAAAAAAAATCTATTCACTTGTTTTTAGGAGGCGACTGTTTCAATTCCATTAAAGGTCTGCTATTGCTGCTGCAATACTGGTTTTAAAAAATAATTGTGTATTAGAATTAGTTAACAGAGAGAAAATTTGTTATTTTATTTTTAATCTTACATGTGAAGACTTCTGTTAAAATCCAAACTTTAGCTGACACTGGGTGAGAGGCGGGGCACATCCTGGAGAGACTGCCAGTGTACTGAATTCAATATTTCCAAGCTGAAAACGTTTGTGTCTATGCACAAATGTTTACTGATTATGTGGCTTTTCTAGTTTTTGGTCTTTTAAAATAAATAATAATATAAAGAGATTTTTGTGTTGGAAACTCCTCTTTTAAACAAAGAATGGTAGTTCAGTCAAACTGAATTATAGTATTACCACTGACTACCTTGCAGAAAACATTAGTTATAACTATCTGTTCAAAGATCCCATGAGAACGATCACATATAATAAGACACAACATGCAAATAACAAAAGAGGTCTCTCTTGTAAAAAAAAAAAAAAAAAAAAAAAAAGAGCGAGAAAAAAAGATTTATTTATTTATCCTGGTTCCAGAAAGGTTAATTAAAGTTCCCTTCAATCATTCATTTATGAGGTCTGCATGGAGACTTTTCCAGTGTTTACTTATAATCAGTAATATTATTATTATTATTATTATTATTATTATTATTATTATTATTACAATCATCATTGTTTTCTTTGCCCTTGACCAGTATTCAACAATAATAACAATAACAACAATAATAATAATAATAATAATAAAAAATGATAAATATAAATGAATAAACTGTTAAAGAATTATGTTTGCACTTTGTCTTCCTTATTCTATATTGAAAATCTTAAATTGATTTGAACTGATTTCAAATCTAAAGTTTTAATTTTGTACTGTTTTAGTGTGAATACATATGAGCAGTTTGCCACCTAAAATTAAATGCAGTGGGTTGGACCTCTTTCATTATCAGGTGGAACCATCTTTACACCTCTTCTAAAGGGAGAGACACTTTGAAATGAATATGATCCCAAAATGGAAAGTGATTGTCGGATGAAATGTAAGACAGATTATGATATGTGAGAGTAAAAAAAGAAAAAGTGCAGTTTTGTTTTGTAATTTTTTTTTAAAGAAAGACTGAGCAAACAGAATTATTATTTGGCAAATGTAATCATTTGTTTTTTTAATGCATCTTTTACATGTACATTTAATTGATTAATTTATAATTGATAACCTATTGATTATAATTAAACTGTTAAAAAGACTCATACCCATTTATCCCTTCACTCACCTTGCTGTGCTGAATCCATGGGCGGCTGTTTGCAGTCCTCTGCTCTCTGTCCGTTGACACCACAGTTATAACATGAAAGGCTACCTGCTGCCCGTTTCTGGCCTCCATTTCCCATGATGCCATGGGGCTGGTAGAAGCCAAAGCTCTGCTGCTGGTCGTGTGAGACAGGGCTCTGGCGGTAGAGGGGTGGAGGCATCATCATTGGGTAGGAGAAGGGCGTCGGCTCCGCTGCCAGCTGTGCTGGATGAGGCTAACAGGGGGCTGAGATGGAGCAAAGGACCCAGGGTGAAGAGGGAGGGGCCGGCGGAGAACGGCTGCAGGTAGCCAGCTGCAGCGTATCCAGGCAACGCCCCATAGGCGCCACAGTTCCCCCGATGCAACCGCAGGAGCTGCAAACACACACGGAGGGAGTATGACCTGAACTTTGATCCAGTGAAGAGGCGTAGGATGGGGAGGGGGAGGGACTGGAGGTAGGCTGAGGAGGGTAGTAAGTGTTGCCGGGTACTGCAGCCACAGGAACACTGGGAACAAAGCCCCCTCCACTTCCACCGCTGGAGCTCCCAGACTGTGAGACGGACTTTGTGGAGGAGCAGGAGGAAGAGAAAGAAGAGAGGGAGGAGGAGGAGGAGGTAGGAGGGTAAGAAGATGAGAGGTGGAAGTGGAGGGGGGGTTGGGAGACGTGGTGGAGGCTGTTGGACGTGGAGGTCAGAGCAGAACTGGTTTCTACCATCAGACCCATAGCACCTCCTGCCAGGCCACGACAAACCATAGAGTCCTGGAGCGTGCAGAGGAGCCGTCCATGTTCAGTCCAGGGAACAGGTTCTCCAGTCTCACCCCCATCCCCACACTGAGCCCCGGACTGAAGCCTGCAGCAGCTGCAGGAAGACCTGAGCCCACCTGCTTAGTCCTGTCCTCTGTGCACAGTGGGGGAGGGCGGGGCTTGCGTGGCGAGGTCAGGATACGTGCTGGATTAGAGACCGGGGAAAGTAAGGTCTGGGGGTAGGTGACCTGTGTGAGGTAGGGAGACTGCGGGAGACCAAAGGGGAGGTGGGTGGAGCAAGAGGGAGGTAGAGGAGGAGCTGGATCAGTTTGGACGGGTAGGACCTGGGCTGTGGGGCGACTTGACCCTGTGGGGCAGCTGGAGTTCAGGATGAGGAGGCAGGACCGGTCCTTCTCTGGCCCTCCTCATACCGCATCTCGACCTGACTTGAAACCTGAAAGACAGATACAGAGTGATTTGGTGAAAGCTCATGTAAATGCCTGTGCTGTGTATTTGTAAATATTCAGGGACCGAAAGCCAAATAGAAGAAGGTCTGAATGACCTGGTCACTCATAGGCAGAATAAACATGTTATATTTCAATAAAAAGTACATAATATCCAAACTGTTTCTTTATGGATATATAGTATTTAATTTTCTATTAATAATTTTTAATGAAACTTATTGTCGTTACTGTTATTGAACTTGTAAAGGACAAACTGCATGCACTTGTGTTTCAGTACTCTAATATAGAGTCATATGTTGATTTTATGTCTGTTCCACTGTTGGTGGCAAGCTGATATATACATCCTCTGTTTATGAATATGTATAATATGGCTGCAGCTAGCAACTGTTTTCATAACTGATTAATCTGTTGATTCAGTCAATTAATTGTATTGTCTATAAAGTGAAACCTCTTAACCATGAGAACCCACAGTGACACAGGTGTCACCAACTCTTAAAAAGTTGTGAAAAGTCTTGCACCGACTTTTAACCCATGAAGTCCCCAAGAAAAAAAAAAATTAAATAAATAAATAAAAACTTTGTACTTTTCCTAAGAGGAGAAATGTGTCTGGTCTTATGGGTTAAGGACTCGCATCTGTCAGATAGCAACAGATTATACTGTGAATACAGAAGGTGAGGAGGATCACAGAGGATTCTTCTTGCCTGCATAAGGACATGTTGCTCACTGAGAGATTGAAGACTGCAATAATCCTTCTGACTGAGGATTTTTAGGAGGCATGAGAACCTTCCTGACCATGGTGCTACTGTTGTAACTCCACACTTATTTGCCACAGCAGGAAGTCATAAGTCGTATCACTGGGGATTCGATGGTGGTCTTTACTCATTTTGAATCATTTGGTGTCAGAATGGGAGTAAACTGAGATAGTATGGAACATTAGGGAAAATACCAATGCCCCTCTGTACTAATCATAAATAAGTTTATTACTTTATACTCATTCAATAGTCCTGTAAGAATACTTACGCCTGAGAATGTCTCTGCTCCTGTCAAATGTGGAGTCACAGCAGAGCGGTGTCCGAGGGGAGTAAGAAGAGCTGGAGTAGCCTGAGGATGAGCTGCTGTCTGTGGAGACGGGGTGATGGTGTGGCACAGCATCCACCTCCACTCGCAGCTCTCCTGAAATACGAAGACAAAACAATAAATACAGAGCAGGACAACTGATAATTTTGGCCTAGAAATCACAGAGCAAAAGACATTTCTTCTCAGGTGTTGTGCTGATATGGTGTGTGTGTGTGTGTGTGTAACTAGACACCGCAGGTGTCCAACATTATAAGGTGGAGGGGCTAAAAGAGAAAGGGGAAAAGGTGTCAATGAGTGAGGGGTACAGGGGAACAAAATAAAGAAATAAGAAACAGAAGAACAAGGAGGTGACAAAACAAAGAAACCAGAAAAGAAGAAAAAAAAACGCCAACTTCGCTAACTCCTGACAACACTGTTGCTATTACATTATATTCCACCATCACCACCACCACCACCTCCACCTTCAATAATGATTATACACACAGCCGAGGTGGAAGCAGCATCCGTCCTTACCACTGGCGGCGAAACAGGATGGGGTGCTAACGAGCAGGTTGGCAGGGCCTGTATGGATAATGGCAATCATATAGAACCATATTTTCGAACTGGGGAGCAGCCCATAGTTTCATATTGCTGACACTGGAATATCTGCTCAGGAGTGGGTACGATTTAGTGTCTTGCTCAAATACACATTCTTTTCATAATATCCAGATGCAAACACCAAATCAACTAATTCTGCAATTACTTGAGAAAAAGCCTGAGACAAACCAGCTCTTAGTTACCTGGGCAGGAGGTTGGGTGTGTTGAGGGTCCCATGTGACTGGAAGGTGTTACCTCATGGCGCTACTAAAGACCGCTTTCCATCTTCATCTCCTGTTGGGGACACACACATAGCACACTGCCAATTTACCATGTAAATTGCAGATGTGTGCATGTAGTGACTCATCTTGTTTAGAGTACTTCATGTTTACTTGTAGAAGTAAATTATAGCATAAGTATAAGAGGGAAATTTATTTTATAAGCTTGACTTTTAGAGTTTTTACAAGAATGTCCTTTAATGACCACCAGGGGGAGACACTGTCCACTCAACAAGCTCCACAGTATCTCACCTGCTCTTCTACAAACACATCTGCAAACCTGTTGCATGAAAAACCACTGCAGGAACTTTCCATTTTCTGTGTCTTGTTTAAGTCTCAGACACACACACACACACAAACACAAACATGTTGTCACATGCCTAATGGAAACCTGTTGATACTGGGAATGGAAACATGATCAAGAGATAATAAGAGCAGGTTCACATGTGAGGAAGTGTGTGTGTGTGTGTGTGTGTGTGTGTGTGTGTGTGTGTGTGTAGTTGTGGGTGTTGTTGTGCAATTAAGAGAGATGGAGCATGAAGATGCATTTGCCTTCACGTCTGTGTTTTTGTGTTTTTGCATGTTTCTGTTGGTTATCTCCTCCTAAGTACATCTTATCTCTCAAACCCACCTACAGCTGGTTAACCATTGACACTGTGTGGACCATTACTGCTTTACATCTACCATGGAAATCAGCAGCTGATCAGTCAGCCTGTTAATCGATAATGAGGACAGAGCATGTGCTAACTTCACCATGCACTGCCACACACATCTACACCATAGAAGGTAAATGAGAACAAGCATTGATTTTGCAGTCACTTACATTGATGTTTTTACATACAAGAATTTATGCTTATTCTACAGTTAAAACGTCACTCTGTATTTACAGTTAGCTTCCTTCAATGTAAAAGCTACACCATCAGCTGCTTGTGAACACACTCAACTACCAAAATATGAGAATTAATTGATGGCCACATAAGGCGAAAGCAGAGAATGATTTTTTAGGAGCAACTTCTGGAGTGATTTTGGTGTATCCTCAGTTCTGTTTCCTATGATGTTCTCCAGATGTTCTGAAGACGGTGGCACTTGAGAATGTGGAGAGGACATGGTATCCAGTCCTGCGGGCATGCTCTTAAAGGGACACATAGAGCAGGCTCTAACAGGATGACACTTCACTTCCAGGTCAGAACTAAATGTTATTTGAGTTTCACAAGGGACGCAGTAAAACTTTGAACACAGTGAGCAAAGGAAATAGTGCACTTGAATCTGTCCCTGTGCACCTCATGTATTTACATAATGATCAATTTGCTCTAGACTGACATGAGAATCGTCTCAGTCTCCTCACCCAACTCTCAGCAAGAGAGCGGTTAAGCATTCTTTCTAAAATGTTAAAGCAGTCCTGTAGGTTTGATTGTCCCTTACTTATTACCTCTTAATTGTCATGCAATGACTCATCAAAACAATGGTATGCTTTGTATAACCAATATTTGTATATTTTGTTAATTAACCTTTTAGTATAAAAGCAATTTCAGACAAAAAAAAAAATGGATTCATGAGTTTTGTGGATTATTCTACTGACTTTTGTAGCTCCAGCTGGGTCTTGAGTTTCTTCTTTGCTCCTTGGGTCAAGTCATACTTGTTTAAATCTTCCTCTGTCAGCGTTAAAAACTGAGGGTTATACAGGAAAACAGAATCAGAACATGTCGAAACAGGAAAAATGAAAGTATGTTCAATAGAAACAGATATACTGGTTAAACTCGAATGAGCTTTCGCAACATGACGACAGCTGGAAATACAGATTTAGCGGTTGATTAAGTACACTGTAAGATGCCTTGTATAAACAAATGACATGATAGCATCTGAAGCTAACCAACCTCTTCCATGGTGAGCTGTTTGAAGACGGGGGGTAATACTTATGAAGCCGAAGCTTGCGGAGCCAGTCCAAGATGCCGTTCTGCTCTGGAGCGTTGGGCTGAGACTGGGATGGGGGCTGGTTATGGGACTGGGAACGGGACTGGGCATGGGACTGGGAGAAGGACAGGGACTGGGAATGTGAGTGGGACGTCGGCTGGGAATGGGACAGGTGCAGGGACTGAGGCTGTGTACTGGACTGACTGCTGGCTTGTGGATGAAGGTGGTGTTGGGAGTGCTGCTGGGGCTGAGAGTACGAGTGCAGCTGACTGTGCTGAGGATGCGGCTGGGAGGAGCTATCACCCCCACCTGTCATGGAGCCCTGGCTGGACAGGCATGGCACAGGGGGAGGGAGGGAGGATAGCTGGGGGGAGTGCTGGGGAGGGGGAATGGAGGGAGGGAGAGGAGGAGGAGGAAGAGGAGGAGGTAGGGAGGAGAGGTGAGGAGTGGAGCGAGTCAAGACAGAGTTATGGGTGCTGACGACGGGCTGGACGCTGGCCACTCTATACACTGCCCTGAGAGAGGAGAGACAATCAGTGGGGTCCCAAATGATGATGATGATGAATGATATAAAGGAACGCAGAGAGTAAATATTACCTGTTGGGTCCTCTGTACTGAACCATACAGCCAAGATCTGTGAGAAAAACAAAGGACCTTTATCAATTTCATTAGCATCATCACCAAAATAGTGAATGATTAGTATGAAAATTATGTGAATCATATGTAATGGCCTTAACAGTCCGCAGATCTCAACCCAGTTCAACACCTAAGAGAGATTTTGGAGCAACGTGTTAGACATCACTCTCTACCACCATCATCAAAATACCAAATGAGTGGCGTTTATTCCTCCAGCTGAAATAAGAGACGTGTAGAATCTACAGGGGGCACTAAAGTGTAACGATGGCAAAGTCTACCATCATCCAGGATGTTCCAATCCTAATAACCACAAATATATCTGACGTTTTTAACCAGATGGCAGCAACCCTTTAATCAGAATTAGTTTATTGATTGGTAGCTGATCTGATGCTACAGTGAAGTGAGTGGTCAACTGCTGTGGAAACTGTAATATTAATATTACTGCATAGTTGCAAAAGGGCAGATATGTCCAACTTGTGGAAAATGGAACAACAGAACAGAACAACTCAAACTTTGTTGATTCATAAAATAAATATTTTTAGACGTGTGTGTGAATCATGAATGAATCATAAAAACACACCTGCAACGTTGTCTACTTTTTCTTCAGCAGCTAAAATGCTGTTCTGTTTTTCGTCTTTTCTTATTTTGTGTTCCAAGTTTACCTTGGCTCATTTAGTGAAGAAGAGGCCCAAATATTTGTCCTAAACAGCTGGACAGTCATGGTTATTCTTAGTCCTATATCATCAGCATCAGCATCACTATAGTCTATTTGAGTCATTTCTATCTCTCCCATTCAGTAACACCATGATGACCTGCAATAGATCTAAAATTAGTACTATTGGAGCAACAGTCGTCAGGTGTCAGTTTTTTTCTCAACCCATTAATTACTTACTTTTACATATTATTGTAAATAACACTGGAGTGATGATGTCCTGTTTGGTGATGTGGACAGAGACTTTAAAGATTTCACTGCTTTAAAGCTTTAAATACATTCCTCTGACCTTCAATATGCAAGCTATATTTTCAGTTTCAGCATCAGTGTTTTTGTTACCACCAAACTTCTAGAAATGGAATTAACTGTTTTTTTTCTGTTAATTAATTAAATGTAAAAATAACAAATAAAAACAGAATTTCAAGCTTCAGAAATGGCTAACAAAGTTCTTGCACTCCATAAAGGCTTACTGACTGATGAATAGGATCAGAAACCCCAGAAGAACTCCACTTTATGAAGGTCTGAGGACCAACAACAAAGTGACTAACAATGTAAGGTATCCTTCCTTCATTCTCAAACTTCAGAAATATAACATGGCATCTTGCTTTGCACAGAAATAAAACTGTATCAGTGACCAACCTAATAAAAGTTTCCCAAAATGTATGCTTTATTTTGTTTCTATCTGACACAAGTGTCTGCTGTGTGTTTATTGAAATTAGTTCATTAACCATAAGCACCCAAGCAGTGACCCATGTGTTCAGTGCAATAAATGTGATATTACAGCCTCACATTCCGCTTATGAAGGATGTACTGTGATATATTGTGGTAGAGGGCAGACGTCTGTGTGTTTGGGTCTGCAAATTACAGCAGAGTTAGACACATTCATATTAGCCCTGCTTCCCTGGGGTCTCCTGTGAGTCTGGCACACACAGAAACACACAAATACACATACTCAAAGAGTATAAACAGATACAAAAAGTACAAGCACACACAGAGACACACTGCAGCGCTGGCTAAAAATACTCTCCGGGATGAAGTCACACTCATAGAATCGAGCACACAAACACACACACACACACCAACATGAGGTCACCACACTCTAGGCTTCCCAACACAAACATGCCACGCTGAATTCCCACACCAGACTAAAATAGACCCTGTTCGCTCCCTCCAACACCTCCAAAACACAAACTGAAAATCCTGCAAGCAGTCTCACCTCTCTCACCTCCTCACTACCACCAACCAGGATCCAGACACACTGCCTTGTCCTTTCTATTACCTCTTTTTGGTCGCACGTCTCTCTCATCACCAACATCAGAGTTCAGACATGAAATCTTTTATCTTGCCCTGTCCCTCCTTGGCACCTTCTCTCCCTGGATCTAAGAATAGGGATCTCCTGTTTTATATCTCTGCTGCCCTCTATAAAGACTGGTTTCACAGACTCTGCTGCTTCACACTTATGACACTAGCAGTTCAAACCTATCAGATGATTTCTGCTTTGTGTCATCGCCTATTGCCCAGATTTTAAAAAAAGAAACAATCAGAAATAAAATTTAAATCCAAGAATCCAAGAAAGAGATCATTACTGACTATGAAAAAAACATAACGACTTACTGGAGCTGGAGGTGAGGGGACAGGTCGGGGCAACAGGAGCTGTGGGAGGGGAGGAGGGTAAGGGAGGGAAGGCGGACGGGAGGGAGGAAGGACAATTGGGTGAGAGAGGCCTGGTGGAGGTGAAGAACAGCTGGACGCTGTGGTGCTGAAGGACATGGCAGGGCAGCCCTGTCAGGCACCTGGGTGTAGGCAAAGAGAGAAGACAGCAGGGAGTCAGTCACAGAGAGGCCACAAAAAGTCAACTGGAATGAAAAACTACAGAAAGAGATGCTTTGACTTTGGATGAAAAGTCTCCACACTACAACTAGCTGCATCATGGAGATGCACTGAAAAATTAGCTCTGTGTATTACCTTAACCTTAACTTAACTCCAGACTGAAAAGCAGTGTTTCACTGTCCTCTCAGCCTGAGTATTTCACCTATGACTATCAGTGATGTTGGGTGTGGTCAGAGGTGTTCTCTGTTGCACCTGTAACAACACTCAACAGTGATGTCACACGGTCCTGGGGTACACTTTTACATCACTGCATCAAGGTGAAAAGTTAAACCACTAGAAGTCATTAAAAACACTCACAGTGATTATATGGATCAGTGTTCACATGATCAATTTCCAGTCAAATAAGACACTTCAGTGATGTTTCTGTGAAGAAGAAGTCACATTCCATAGTGGAGCTCCACTATGGCAACTAGAGGGTGTGTCATATTACAACAAATAAAATGTTCATCAAAAATCCATACTTTCCTCATCTGTTACGCATCACCATGAGAGAGAAACAACACTTTTCAACACAAAAAAAGAAACAGGTAGGGTTATGGGACTAACCTGGGGTCCAGCTCCATGGCCTGAGGGAGGAACTTCTCCACTCCTTCGTCAGGAAATGCTTGAGACAGCTTAGAGAAAATCCATTCCACAAGTAAGACATATACATACATACACACATATATAAATGAAGCACATTGAGTCATTACATTTGTTATGCAAACAAATAGAACAAACAAATAAGTGCTTTTACTATTCTCTGAACCTGAGTGTAACCTGAGATTATTTCTATGAGGAAAAGTGTGATTCTTTGGTCCTGACCTGGGACAGAAGCTCCGTCACCTCCTGCTGAGTTCGGACAACAGACAACACAAAACCATCTGACCAGCTCACCTGGGAAGCAGGGGATTGTGGAGAGGATGAAGACAGATGGGAAAGAGCAGAAGTATGAGGTGATGGAGGAGAGTCACAAGGAAAATAGGTTGAAATAGGAAAGGGTAAAAACAGAAAAACAAAAAAGAAAATTTGGAAAAGTCATCAGGGTCAATATACATGCGTCAGCATGTGCATGTACATGTATATGTGTGTTGTTTACAATGTACTGACCTCAAACACATATTCACTGGTGTCTTCAGGCTTGTGTGTCACTCCTCTCAGCACCACCCTCTCAATCACCACTGAAAGAAGAGCAGACTGTTTCACAGATGATTAACCACACTTCACAACTTTACACAGTCCAGTAAAGCTTGGCAAACTGCACTAAAACATTTGAGCATATTAGACAGTTGCTTTAACACATCGGTCATTTAGGATTAGCTGAAATAGTCTGGAGGAATTTAAACTTGGCCTAATATCAAAAGTAATAAATCATGTGAGGATGAAACCAGAAGCTACAGGTGAACTGATTTGACTTTGCATGAGGGTCAAAGGTCACAGCCCACTGAAATACAGTACCATAAAGTTTTAGCTGCTCCATAACACAAAATGAATGTGGTACACAATATGCAAGAAGTTGGTGCGATTACTGACAAGCCTCATGACTCCATGTTGATTACTGCTCCAGGTGCTGAGATTTGTTTACTGAATTATGTTGCAATATACATATAGTCCCTAACTACATGTATTTTAACTGCTCATAGTTGACAGCACAGTTAATGAATGGCTGTTGTCGTTGTTGACTTAGCTAACTTACTCCTTAGTACTTTCAAGAAGCACAGTAGCTTTTGTGTGCAAAGGTGCATTGTTTTACTTCACAGAGTACTTAATGGCCCTTCAAAAGCGATCTGGATAACTGAACAGCAGGTCAATAGGTTAGGGATAGTACAAGATGGCTCTTAATCAACAACATTTATTCAGTCATTTATTTTCATGCAAAAATGCTGAAAACTCAATTGTTTAAGCTTCTGAAGACCTGCTGCTTTTCTATGTTTTATAAGACAGTAAAATTATATATGTAAAATTAACATCTTTTAGGTCTTATAAAGAATTAACTGCATCATCTTGAGCTCTGGTAAATTGTGTGCAAATGTGTCATCCATAGATCCACGTGTAGATCCATGCTGCTACAATTTATCTCCTAAATATTTCTCTTTGTATTAGGTCATGTGGGCCAAGTTGCAAATCAATAAACAGGGAAATATTTAATTCTAATATGATTTTTGCATCAATATAATGATGCACTTTGTCAGGTCTTTCACTTGCTGGATTAGCCAAAGAAATCTAGTTAAACTATCCAATAGCAATTTCTCAATTAATTTTAATAACATGTACTGTGATGTCATGATTCATATCACAATCTCAGTGTTTAACTAAACTAAACTAAAATGTTTAATCATTTAGTTGAAATAAGAATTGTTAACACTTGTTAATTAAATAATACACTTGTTACCTCCAATAATTGCAATAATTGCCTTTATTGCCCCTCATATTCTTGTACAAAATGTGCTACACAAATAAAGTTGGATTGATTGATTGGCAATGATATGACATGAGTATTTCTCAAAATATAACCCAAACATACATAGTGCATACTCTTAATATCCTCCTTCCACTTTCTTTTGGTAGCCTCAACAAATTCAAATCTGTGAAATTTTAGTTTGAGAGCTGCTGTCTTGTCTTGTCCATTCATCTATGGCAATTTGAACCATTTGATACTCCTTGACTATTAATAACTTGGAGATCTCTGGCTCTGTACACTCTTGGTCCACAACTATGAGTGACTAAACTGAATACAGTTGCTTCTGCACAATTCATTCATAATGCTGCTCTCCACCTGGGTCCAGCTTCCCCAAAAATCTGCTTACTGTCCAGTGCCATCTGTACACTACCCACAGCCTGAGCGTAGCAATGTGTACCAGTGCTGACACTCAAGGTTATTATGATCTTACAGCCCATAACCCCCCCCCCCATCTTTCTCTTTCCTTGATACTAATATACTCCTTGATAATGCTAAATAGATGTGTGTGCGTGAGCAGAAGACCCCAAGGTATTGATTTAGACATATTAGACTCCACAAGTCTCTATTTGAAACCTCATCAGGCATGCAGGGACAAGCAGCAGGGGAGGGGAGGACATGAGGAGAAGGAGGATAAAGAATAAAGAGAGGGATAAAGGAGGAAAGAGAGAGAGAGGAGTTACTCTCTCTCACACACACACACACACACACACACACACACACACATACACCCCTCACCACCTTGTTGTGGGCCTGTTGAACAGCAGCTGTGGAGGGCTCAAAATGCCGCCTGCCATTCACACACATGCAGACACATACAAAACTGGCCTCACACATAAGTCCAACAGTGTGTGTACATGACATGCTGATGACATTGTCAAGAGAAGAGTTTTAGTAGTCTTTCAAAGAGATAATACACTGATAAAAATCTGTCATGTTGCCTCTGTAACTGTTTTACTTTACAATTTACACGTGTGCTCTAGAAAACATGTTGTAAAATTAACACATGAGGTGTGGCTCATTCTGCCAGAAGAGGCAAAAACTGTAAACACACACAGGGAAAATAGGGCATGGCATATAAACTTAAACTGTCTACTGTGTCTAATATGTGTGTATGCTTCTCTGCATTCATCTTTTATGTCTTTCTACATACTGAATACCTTTATACCTTTTTTGTGTATGTATGTTTTACGTGGGTGACAGCTACGCGCCATGACCATGAGGTAGTGAGAAAGTTGAGTATTGTGTTACAGAGGCACGGGGCCAAGGTGTATGTATATATATATATATATATATATGTAGACACACATATATATATAGTACTCAAATGTTGAGACAGATCCTAAAATTGTCATATCACAATAGCGATAACTGATTAGGTTTGGAAAAGGTTGGTTGGTTGGTGGTTTGGTGATACCTGAAACCACATGCATCCTTAAGAGACATACAACACTGCAGCTCACACATGCATGCACATCACACACACACTCCTCTGCCTTAGGCCAGCATTCTTTAAGCTTAGTTATAGTGTTCAGATGTGCCAGCATGCCACATCTTGTTCAAATGGGCTTAACTGAGTTGTACAGCAAGACACATACTTCATGCTGATATGCACAGGTGGAGGGTTGTGGTTAAGTAAGTAAGAAAGACAGAGAGATCCTGAGATAAAGAAAAGTAGAAAGTAGCAGAACATAACACCACAGAATATTTCCATAACCATTCCTGAAGCCTTTATGTCTTAAAAAGTAAATAGTGCAGGATGCAACAATATAGCTGACATACAAAAACAGCAACCTCTGTACTAACTGCACTAGTAGCTCACCTTTTCCTGCTTTCCCCTGCTGGATCTTTGTTGGTGCTGCTGTATCAAAGCCCTGCCCACCAGGTAAAGAAAGAGGCAGATGAGGAGGAGGTGGTGGAGGAGGGGGAGGAGGAGGTGGCAGGGGAGAAGGAGGGGGGTCTGGGAGAGGAGGAGTGAGGTCCTGGCTGATGGCTTGGTCGCTTCGTCCGATGGCGACCCCTGAGCCCGGCCCCAAGACTGTGCTGGCCTCTCTGGTCTGGCTCTGAAGTACAGAGGTGAGAGATCATTTAGCAGGAGAGGGGTTAGCACCACAGAGCAAAGGTCAGGGATAACTAGATGCAGTACAGGACAGTACCTACTCAGCCTTAAGTAGAGCTTGTTTGTGCACTGAAGCATGTGTGGTATGAATGTAACACTGACCTCCAGGTGCAACTTTGAGGTAGAATTATTCAATGGAAACTGTGCACTTGTGTCATGTTTATTATTTAATGTGAAATCTTATCGTTCAATATACCACGGAACAACAAAATATAGGCAGATTACATGTCAAAAGCCTTTTTTGTTTAGGTCCTTGAGTCATATTAATCATACAAAGTGAAATTTGTCTTTGCATACAGTCAACTGCAGAAAAGCAAATAGTGAATTGTGCTTCTGCAGTCCCACACTGTTGTCCTCCTCTTCTCAACCAGTTGCCTTCACAGTCCGGCGTGGGCACAAAAACACACACAAGGCCACATTCAACAACCAACTAGATGCCATGCAATGCTTAAGCTCTGTGCTGTCACTGCTTCAACAAATCTGAGGACTAAGCAACGTTCTCTCTAGGGCTGGCACAGAGCTAAAACAAAGTGAGGAGAAAGATCTGGCGGCGCAGAGCAAACCAATATTTAACCAGGCCCGTCGACTGAGAGGGCGCTCTTATTTATAGCAACGCCCTCGAGGAGCAATTTTAGGGAAGAGTTGACATCAGTTGACATCACACATTTAGTCCTGAAGCTGCCTATTACTGTTGGACAAACTGCTGTTTCAGCTGAAATTGGGATTAATGTGATTCGATCAAGACCACCTCAGGAACCTCCCGAACCTTTCAAAACCTGGTTAAGGAACTGCAACTTACAAACTAGCGTCATTCCCTATCCCTATGCATCGTCTTACATTTTACTTTTACTTCAATTAGTAATTCTTCTAGATTTTCCTGAGTGCCTTTCAAGAATCCACAGAGAATAGGAAAGATATTATTTCTTTTAATCAGGAGGTTCTCTGTTTTTTCTCTGAGTTTCTCTTTGAGTCTAAGAGATTACCACCAAAACCTGACTTTTATCTCTGTCAGAAAGATAAAAGATTTCCTGCCACCAATCTCAGCTGCACTGGAATTATCTTGATATCACACTGTATCATCTACATGTGGGATTAAGTAAAATATACCATGGAACAGCAAAATATAAGCAGGTAACAATTTCAAAAGCCTTTTTTGTTTTAGGGTGGATTTTTCCTTTAATGTACTTGTCTGCAACTTCGACTGGCTGCATTAAAAATCAATATTTCAATAGGAACACTGGATCAAATGATTATGTATGATGTGAAAGAAGCTGCCCATAGTGACAAACTCACAGAGAAACCCTGCAGTTTGTCGGCTCATTGCAACCTTACTGGTTCACTCTCACTGCTCTCTGTACTCTGCATGTCCAGCAACAAACGGCAGACACAAAAAATTATCAATGGGCTGAGCATAGTGTACCATTTAGCAGGTAAAGAGACAGATTTTTTTTCTTTGTAGAAGGTAGAGATCAAAACGGAGCCAAAGAGAAAGAGAAGATTGGACTTGTATTCGTCAAATGTCCAGAAACACAACTCCATATTCAATCCAATTCTCATTTTGATGATCTCATTCATCTGTGTCTGCTTGATGTATAAATAGGGAACTGTTAGCCTATTGACGTTCGTCATATCATCTTTAGAAGGCAGTAATATGCCACTGCTGCATTTACAGCTCATGGTGCTGCCCTCAAGAGGCCAAAAACATCCTTCAAACAACAAAAATTATACAATTAGAACAGATTTTTTAAACCATCTATTCTTTGTGCATGGTTAATACATGTTTTACTGAAAGCAGAACTTTAACATGTGGCAATCCTGTACCACAAACTGTCAGGCTCTGACACAAACAACACAGTTCATAAATCCCTTAAGACCACAAGATTATGAAATATTACCCCAACCCAAAGCCAGTATTGTAAACACTATGTCACTATAATACGCTGTTTATAAGTTTAATTACACATTATCCTTGACATGTAAACAAGGCAAGGAAATTCAGAGCCATTGGACTGATTTGAGCCACATAAATCTGTTTGTCATGGAGATCCAACCACATAAATTCATCCAGAGTGATTCTAAATATAAAATTTAAGTCAATAAGGATAAAGCTGAATTTATCATTTACTGTAACTTACCATGTAATGTTCTCTGTATAAACACTGTACTTACTGTAATACACTGTTGTGTCATATAGTTTATAGCATTAAAAATTCAGAGTGTGCAGCTGTCTCCTCCTTCTTCAAAGGAAAAACCCGATATGTGCCATTGCATAGAATAATACACACACACACACACAGCATGAGGCAGTAGATCTGAAAACAATTAAGTGTGCTACTGCCACATCCGCATGTTACTCGCCCAACCTGCCAACTCTCTGCTCTGTCTGCAGACTGTACGTGAGGGGAAGGAGATTCTGACTCTGTAACACTGTTGGTGCATGGAGTAAAAACAGCACTCATGAAGGAGAACAACGTGAAAGAGAAACAGAAAAACAAGAGGTGTGGAAAAGAAATAATGACACGTTGTTTGGACAGCATGTGAACGTCCCTGCTTGTAGCAGCAGTGCAGTAAAAACAACTTCAAACTATAAAACCCCGACTGTGTGCTGACAGCAACTCCTCCTCCATCTCCTACAAAAGTCAGCTTAACTCTGCTCTTAATTCTGACACTGGCATTGTTTTTTACAGGTATATAAAGCACTCATATAATAGGGTCATTAGTACAGGCCCAACAGATGTGGCAAACGTATTGTATGTACTGGTCATACCTCTGTACTTCTGTTGCTAGATCCCACTGGAGAAAACCAAATTCAACAATTTTTCCTCTGGAGTGACTCGGCATCCAGCTGCTTTGTGTTAAAATAAGCTTATGCAAGTTGACTTAAAATCCTGGAGAAAAAACTGGCTGCAGTGACCAGTGCAGCACTAAAATCTATCTTATGTACTGTGGTAGACAGTAACGGAGCACAACTGCACTTAAATACAATTTTAAGGGATCTGGACTTAAATGAGTATTTACACATCTTTATATATCTACTCAACTACAGTTAAGATAAAGTTTTGTACTTTTTATTCCACCATGTTTACCTTACAGCTATAGTTACTGTTAAAGAAAAACATATATATCGCTTGAAAGAAGATAAAACACAAATAGAAAGTAAAATTCATCAACCATTAACACTTTCTCCATCCAGTGCACTTAGGGCTTTGACTGTTACAGCCTTACTTGTTCTGGTATGACCAGTAGCATATGGTGGCTAATGTTAGCTAATGTTCAAAAACCTTAGATCGATATTGCTGTTCTTTACTTGTGTATGTTTGTGCACAATGCTTTATCATGTCACAGATAATATTTCATTGTTGTGACTAGAGTGAAACAAGAATTAAATGCACAAGGAGACATGTTTGTTGTTTCCTGCTTGTGGTATCCCACTTAATCTCAGTCAGATTGCCTAATGGCAACCTTTAAAGCTCAAGAGAATCACACAGGAAATGAAGGGGGATTCAGTGTGCCATTATCCTGTAGCTGCCACTTGTGGCCAGTTAAAGCTACATTAGTTAAAGCTACATTAATTGATTTTAACGGCCACTTGGGGCAGTAGAACAAGTTGTAAATACAACACTGAATTATGAACTTAAAAATTTGTTGTTGAAAATGTATTAGTGAACATTGCCGATTCACACAGACACTGAGAAATGTTAGCATTCCTTTATAGCTGTGTTTCTGAACACCTGACTCAGTCCAGTATTTTCTCTCCCTCTAGCTCTTTTTTCACCAACCCCTACGAGACATATCGGGCTCTTAAGCCACTAAATGCTCCACTATGCTCCCCAGCTAGATGCCTATTTTGTCTGTGTGCCATTTGGTGCTGGACAGGTAGCATAAAAATAGATTTATCAAGAGTCCTCGCTTTGAAGTAGCTGCCTAATGTGTCTAATGAGAGCTGTGAGAGTGAGCCAAAACCCTAAAGTTGCAGGCCATAAAACCAAAACAATGTGCTGAAAGACACACTCTGTAGATCTGAGAGACTGCAGATGGATAATAGATTTGTTGGATTAATCACTTCAAGTGATCCCTTTCACATTACTCATAGTCAATTGATATTTTGTACATATAAAAATATTGATAAGTGCAGCTTTAAGAGAAGGTTTTGAGTGATGGCTACTGCTAGACCAGGAGTCAAGGTTTTCAGACTCCCAGCACTGCAGCTAGCATAAACCTTCAGCTATTGTGTCAAATATACCTACAGTAGGTGACAGTTGGCCAAGCTAAAAGCTGCTCCACTGTATATCATAATGGATATGACTCCTCTGGTTTATAATGAAACCCTGTCATTGCCTTCAGAGCACTGAGGGAAGGAAAGAGAACTAGAGAGAGAGAGAGAGAGAGAGAGAGAGAGAGAGAGTAAGAGCATTTATAACTTCCCGGGGATTCACTGGAGACACACACACACAAGCACGCACTCACAGACACACATACACACACCACAGAGGGTTGATTTCAGCATAGAGAAATGTGCTGACCTGCACTAAGCAGGAGCCAAGGGCAACAAAACACTAAATACAAACGCTCCTCTCTGAGCTGGGTACTTTCCCTTCACTGCTCACACATGTTTCAACAGTGTGCCTGTCTGCTTCTGTGTGAACACTGAAGTGTTTGTGTGTCTATGTCTTTGTGGAAGACGGGGACAAAATAACCAATGTTTTGCTTGATTCATTTTGTTTTTCCATCTCTCTTTATCTCACACTGATAAATAGTTTCTCTCTCTCAGATTTCTATCATGCCTGATTCATGTCTACATAATCCAATTTCTGCAGGATGATCCCAGATGTTACTGTTAGAGAGGGTTAATGGACTACTCATTTCCCTGCATCGTTGGGAAATCCCCTCTCCCTCCTCCTGTGATCTCCACCTTTTATTACAACATATTCAGACAGAGGGACCGCATATGGTTGTAAACAACTGTCTTTTTCTTCCTGCCTTCTTTTATCGTCAGTATTTGGATGTTTTTTGGTTGACCACTGATGTTGTTATTATGTTGTTGGTATTGTTGGTGTTTGTTTTACAAGAAGAGTACATGTCTTCACGTTTCAAAACATATATCACATGGTAGGCCGGTTTGGTTCCTCAGCAAACAAAAGGTTGATGGTTCAAACTCCACATCCAGCTTCACTAGCTCAGGATTAGCCATCAGACTTTAGCCATAAAAAAGGTGGAGAGCCAAAAAATTAATTCCAAATACGGGAATTCTGAACATCTGGGAAAAGGAAACTGACAGCACACATCATTATCTGTTTGTATTCCCAAATGTTCTTAAACAGCTTTCATGCACTCAGTTGTGCGCCTGCACAGAGACACACATACACAAATACAAACTAAATCCTTCTTTGGCCCTTCTCTTAATTTTCTTGATGGTTAAGTAATAATATGTTAATCATGTGTCTTATGTTTGGCTTGTGTTCATCATTTGCTTTTATTTATTGATATACAACAGCTGTTCAGTTTGGAGCTATTTCATTAAAGCTTTTATATTCACAACTCAAAACACCTGTTGTGCGTTGGCTCCAGCAATGAGAACACCAACAGTGTTACAGACAGAGAAAGAACTTAGTAGTTTGCAAATTAGTTTTTTTAATTATTTGGAAAACCTGTCCTGATGCTAGCTAGCATCACATTGCTATGCGTCAAACAAGCATAATGGTGTACTGTGTAGCAATGTGCTTCCTTCGGCTATGCTAGAGGAGCCCAAGACGCATAGAGGACATGAAAGCACTGCTCCATAGCGCCACTAGTGGTCAAAAACTCAACAGGATACCTAATTCATTATCGACTCAACTTCTAATACGGAACCAAATGATACACAATGGCCTAAGAGTTGTACCACAGCTCCAACTTACTGTTCATGGTCTTCACGTGACCTTTGTTTTGAGATTGTATTTTGTGTTTTAATTTGTAGACTACATAGCTATAATGAAATGTTTCCATGTTTCGTGCTGTTTATCTACATTTAGTTAAATTAATCTGTGTACACTTATACACATTCACATTAATTATATAACGGAAATTAAGATATGATTTTTTTTATGCTGTTACAATCCCAATTGCAACAGCAGTTTTTAGATATACACAAGTAGAAATTCAAGCTATAATTTCAAATCATTTAAATTTAAGAAAGCTTCCAGTTTGTGGCAGCATCTTATGTATGTATTGAACAACAGATGATGAACCCAAAAATGGTGGTCTATTCCTTCCAAAGAAAGCTACACACTACAGCATACGCTGCAAAAAGTTTCTCTCTCTTTTGCATTCACTTGCTAGCACTGAAGACATAAACTACCTTTTAGCTGGTTAGCCTGACTCAAACTAGCAAACATTAACAAAATGGGATAAAACTACCAGAACCACAGATGACATTGAAATTCTTTCTACCTCTACATAAATGTTTGAGTTATTAAGGAACTGAAGTTTGCTCCACTGTTGGAAAGTGACAGTGACAAAGCTGACAAACACTGACTAAGTTGCTACTTACCTTGTGCCAACAGGTGCAGTGTGTGTGGCAGGGTTGGCAGGCAGACAGAGGCAGGTACGCAGCACTGGCATCAGGCAGGGAGCAGGCAGCAGGGGAGGCCAGAGGGAGGGGAACAGTCTGGTGGTGATAGTGGTGATGTGGCTGAGTGTAACAGGCAGCAGCTCTATCCCCGCAAGGCCCTACTGCTTGAACTTCTCCCGTTCCTCCGCTGCTCACCTGGAACAACCAACAGGTGTAGTATGAAGCCAAAGAGTACCTTTTGCTGCCTTGCGCCAATTCTTGTTTCACTGTAAAGCAGTGAAATCATATATTAAGTATAAAAAGTATTAATGATTAACAAATCAATAAATCTTCAGTATTGCTCAACGTTTTGCACAAACCTTTAGTGGCTATGACTCAGTCATTTCAGATATGTTGTAGTGATTATGTCATGTGATGAATCAAAATAAGCATGGTAAAAACTGAGGCCTTTATGTTAATTTTCTTACTAAAAGAGGAAATTTATCACATAATCTATAAAGATGATGGATTTACTAGAAGTCATTATGTCTTTTTGTCAAGTCAACTAACAAGATCTTTTAATCTGACCTCAGCTGTGGTAGACATCCCAACCTTCTGTTCACTGCAAGCCTGTCATTTACTTTTTCACCACTAAATAACACATGATTGAGGTCTGTTGTGTTAGCAGGCAGCCTGTCATTGACTATGTCTCACCTGTAATTTTAACATCTAAGTAACATGTGAAATTTTCTTTGTAAATTCACCTGCCATAACGACACTTTCTCTTCCTCTGAGCAGGTGAAAACCTCACCTGTGGCCACGGGACTGGTGAATGGGCGGAGATGGTGATAACTCAGAGAGCTCACTTCACTGGATGGCAACACCCAGTGCTCTAAATTTACAGGGCACCTTGTCAGAGGGATGAGAATTCATAACAGAGCCTGCAGCATGTTCAGTGTGTCATCTGCCTAATCAGCTCTTTTCTTCAGACACCGTCTTTCAATAGGACTTTAACTTCTATTTTGTTTATGCCATTCACACACCAGTAAAACTATACAGGACCCTTTCTGCAGCTGCTTTCACTTCCTCTAAAAGAGCACCCACATACAAACACACTGAAAGTCTCTTCCTCTGTGTTGGACTTTTTCCACCTGACACAGTCTGCTTCCATATACTGTACATGCAAAGGGTTTATTATTGAACAATTGTGTTGATAACTAACTGGGATAATTCAGGAGTTAAGTGCTAGAGTTGAAGGCAACTTGGTGTCTTGAAGACGTTGATGAAACATAATTTGCCTATGTTTAAACAGAAGTTCTGTATCCGAGTATGTAAATCTTGAGAAAGTTGCATTTTTGCTGCAGAAATAAACTCCTAAAGTACGGTATGTATTTGAACATGTTTTGCCAATAGTTTCTTGACCTATTCCCCTATCTGCATATAAGTTGGCAAGTGATTTAATCTTACATTCTGTGCTGTGTTTTACAGCACCATCTGCCACTGAGATTTTTCAACTTGTTTCCAAGTATTTTCTACACTTCAGTAGTACCAATTAAATGGTTTCTAAAAAGAATTACTTCCCTTACTAGCAGATTTGTTCACTTGTAATGACAAGTGTTTATGACTGAATAGAAGTTACAGCTGGTACTCCTGCTCCTTACTCCTAGTAACCCCGAGGATGTTCTATATGAACTTTCTTGTGGCTCTGCACTCTGTCCATCCCTCTCACCTGTAGGATGTCCTGGATCTGGCTGAGCTGCTGCCTCAGTACCTGCTTCTGGTGGAAGCTGAAGGCCGGGTGGTTAGAGGCCATGGTGAACAGCAACAGAAACTGTTCCTCTATCCTCCCGTCGTTCAGTGCCAGTCCATAGTTATTGATCACCGTGTCTATGTGAGTCAGTGTCCGGTACAGGACCCCTGCCGCCTCCCGGTTGTCTGAGCCGAGCAGGGCGAGGGACACTAACAGCTTGCTGCGTACCACCTCGTCGGTGATGTTGGTGAGGCCCGACAAGTCGGCGGGGTTGTTGGCTTTGATCTCCGCATCCCGGAGGGAGTGGTAGTCCTTGCGGGCTAAGTCCTCTAGACAGGAGCCGAGGAAGCGGAGCTCGATGGGGACGCAGAGGTCCAGCAGCCCGCACAGGAACTCAGCTCTCTGGGCTGAGGTGAGGGAGGAGAACCAGCGGTACACCCCCTCCCTCTGGACACAGCTCCGGCTCTCCACCATCCTCATACATCCACTCAAACGGTACCTGAACTATTATTGGTTCGACAACAACTGAATTTAGATTGTCAGACTTTCAACTTGGGAGTAAACTTGACAACAAAGGGGGCGCGTGTGTATGTGTACGTGCGTAATTGCGCAGGCGCGCGCGAGCAGCGCTATTCTCAATTGGCCATAAAGTCAGAGCTTATTTATCAATTTTGATTTAAGTCAGTGACTGAGGCTGATTCTCACTTCAACACTCTCAATGTTTGTTTCCACACACAGCGACAACATGAAAGAAGAGAAATGAAAAAAGCAACAGTCGTTTCCTTTGTTGGCGGACCAGCGGCGACAGAGCAGCAGGCCCGTACGAACCATAATCTCTCCAAAGTCGCCTCTGGTTTGTGTTGAGCACGCAGTACGGCAGTCAGGAGTCCCTCCGCCGGTCGGTCCGCAGCCCCCGTGGAGGCACAGAAACTGTTCTTGCAGAATGTTAGAGAAGATGAAAACACACCGCTCCATTCAAGGAGACTCTCACTCATAGAGAGACTTTCTGATCGGAGCCGCCCCGCTCTGCTGTCCCGCACTGCACAACAATCCCTTCCTGTAGAGTTGCTCCTCCGTCCTCATGGTTTCCCAAAACTTGTGCGAGGAGCCGTCAGCAGGAGCCGAGCCACCAAGTCTCAACCGCTAGCGACACTGTGCTAAGGTTTAAGTTTAAAAACAAAGCTAGTGTGGCCTAAAGCTGCTGCTGCTGCTGCTGCCGTTGGAAATAACATTATAACATTTTCGAGACATTACCTCATCAGATACCGCTGTTGAAAAAAATATCAGCGATAATACCAGGGGGGTTTGCTCAGTGTCCATAAATTAACTTAGTGCAAAATGTATCATTACGCTCCTCGCATTCTGCCATGAGTCTTGAAGTCGAGAAAAAACAGCTGTGTTTAACATTATCCCAACTCTGGCAGCAAAACCAGCCCCCTATAAAGAAAAGTCTGCTCTGATTGGCTGCGAGTCCTATCTATAATCATTACCTTTCTCGTGATTGGCCCAAAGGGATATCCGCTACTCTGCTATTTCACATCTTTTTCTCATGCGCTCATACATATCCCAGCTTAGTTACTGGAGCTTTAAAGTGCCAGATACACGTTGAACTGATGCTTTTATGATACTCTCACCTATAGGAAAGTTGCTGTCTATATTCCCAGCGACAAATAATCATTATCTTTAGTAGTATTACTTTTTGACTTTTAGAAGGAGCTGATCAGATATCACGGCAAACGCACTTTAGCTGAAAAAAGTGGGAAACCGAATTGGAAAGCATGTCGCTCACCAGTGTTCAACCACATTAAGGTACTGCACTACTTAAGTAATACTGTCATTACTGTTATTTGTTTTTAGAATAGGCTACTAAAATCATATAAAAAGTCACAGTGATGAATATCATAGGATATTATTAGTCTGCAGAAATAGCGTTTTGGTCGTGGATGAAAGATGTTGCGTAATTTCATGGCAGTCCGGCCGGTGGGTAACTACAGCTACAACACAGACTAATGTATTGTATGTTCTACATAGCATCAGCAATTAGAATAATGTAATCCGAACTAAACTGATAGTTATACACTACATGCAATGTTAACTCCTTAGTGTATCTTTAGCGCTGTTACTTTGTAGTTCATATCTAAGACCACAAGATGGCGTCATGTTCATGTCACAGACAACATAAAGATGGCCCACGTTGATGCAGCAGCACACTTGCTGATGGATGTGCTGTTGCATCCTTCATGACACCTCCCCATCACTTACTAAAAATTGTTTAAGATTGCTGATTAAACAGATTCAGGTTTACTTGGTATAGCTCAACACTTATGTGTTATTCCGGTCTTTCTCTCATCTACATCAATACAGGCCCCCCGCCCCCCCCATCCTCCCTCTCATGGAGAGGTCTCTGGAGTTAAAACCCCGCCCGCAAACACAGGCCCCGCCCCTCAGTTTGACGGAGGAAAATTCTGTTAATGTTGCTATAGTAACCATACCCCTCCCTCTCAGCCAGGCCTGTACCACTCCCTTTTAGCATCAGGGATGCTGCCTAACCACACACAACCGCACACATACACACTCATTCACAAAGTACGAGAAGACAGAGAATAAAAACACAAAGGCAGAGAGTCATTTTCTTTCCAACACTTTCATTATTTTCTCCACATAACTCAAAAACAAAACAGAGTAATTCCCAGAAACATAAGGAAAGGAAGAAAGAAAGAAAGAAAGAAAGAAAGAGGAGAGTCAAACTATAGAGAGAGAGCTTGGCATGCTGTAGCATGCTGCAGACTAACGGGGTGGCGCAGGGCATCGTCACCAGGCTGATGGCATACAGCAGAGCTTCTTAGACCTGTTTCTGTCTGGGACCCGAAATGAAATAAAAATATATTGTTCTGCCTCTCAGGGTGCAGGCACATGAGACTGAACTCTTGTAATAATGTGGGGAAACACCAGAGATGAAGCTACTGCTGAGTTTGAGTTCCGATCCATAGTTTGAGAAATGCTGTTGGACAGAAAAACAACAGCGATATACTCCCTGCCCCCTGGAAGTTGTTACCAATGGCAAAGGGCTCAGCCATCCCATCCCAACATGTAGAAGGAGGAAGATGCACACACATGTTCACACACATGAGCATTCATGTGCACGCATGCAAACAAACACAGAGGCTGGTCTGCCAGATGGTTTGGAGAGACACAGGAAAAACCCTGTGTTTTCAGTCGACTATAAAAATAGACAAAATTGTTACTGGTTTTTCTGACTGTACTTTAGTCACTGAGGGTCTGGGATCAGTGGGGGAGAAGCTGAGGAGCGGAGGCAGTAAATCCTGACCTCGATCCTGGCCACTGCTGCCTACTACACCACAACAGACTTGTGCCTTTTTAACTAAAAATCTCTCAAAAACTTTGTTTAGTTCTTCAGGGAGTATGACTTAGCCCCACATTCAAACTTCAATTGATTCCTGGTATCTGCTGTTTTTTTTTGTGCCAAATATAATGTTCTCCTGACACTGCTCCTATCAAAACACAACATGTCGCATGTGCTTCTGAAGCTTTTTTGTTTTTTGTTTTTTTTGCTTTCAGATTCAATGCACAACTAAGATATTACAGTACATATGCATGCATTGTTGTAGTTTTATCAATTTGCGCTACAAAAGCAAGGCAGGTGGCGACTAGTACTTTTTTCAGACATCTTGCAAGTATAGTATAAAAGATGTTGTCTTCTGGTTATGTTTTGAGAGAAGCAGTCAGAGACACTGATTTCTCAACGTCATTTTGTCTTTTACACCGCATTTGTGGTGTTATACACATTTCACTGAAGGCAATATTTCCTCTAAATACTTCTGCTAGTAGTACAGTAGGTGCAGACCTTTGCCGAGGACAGTCATCCTTGAACTACCACCAACTCAGAGGAAGCTCCATCCTCTGACTGGTGTGTGGAGGTGGGAGAGAGTAGGAGGGAGAGACTGAGAGAGCAGAGCTGTCAGTTGATGCTAGTAGGCTAGATGTGGATGAGCAGTGACTGTTTCCTCATGAGATGCTCTTGTAAAGTTCATGAACAGCGTGAAAGGCCACTGGGCTACTTGGAGACCGCGTACATACACACATACATTAACCATTAACATACACTGATGGAAAAGACATTGAAGGTTGATACAGACGTGCACACACGCGCACACACACACACACACACACACACACACACATTCTCACTCCTGACACAGGATGAAGAATTAGAGGAAACAGACATCAGAGCAAGGACAGATGAATGAGAGTGATAGCATGGACCAACTATGTATCCATGCTGCACACACTTCGCAGCTCAAGCAACACAGACACACCTTGAACCATCAGTAACAACACCTGGGCAGGCACCTGGGCAGGTGGAGGAACCAAAAGGCAGGAGTTATATAAAGAGGGGTGGAGGGTTACAAAATAAAGAATATATCCATCAACGTATTGTACATGAGAGAAAATGTTAATAAATAAATTAGAAGTTACAAATCTGTTGAAAACTATGATTTGAAGATGAAAAAGTCTGTCTCTTCAGTCTTGTCTGCAGACAGTGGAAGCAGACATCTTGCTGTAATGCCAGCTGCATCTCTCATGGCCTGGGAATAAGACCGGTTCAGCCCACTTGAGTCCATATGTGAACTATTGAAGCTCACGTGACTCCAGTTTCTGGACTATATTATCTCCCTCTGGTCCAGTTACCTGGACTGGTTCTCCCCTCTTTCGTCCACTTCTTTGGGCTACGCACTGCAGCATCTCTTTCACAACTGCTGGACCAAGCTTATCTGAGGCTAGCCTGGGTTAGCCACCTTTAGCCCAAAAGATGGCAGAGCCCTGCTTGGTCCTAGTCTCACTGAGCCAGTTGCAGTCCTCTCACCAGGAACACGAAGGGGCAGCAGATTTGTCATAATACTCATATGAATTTATAGTTGTTGTAGCATAGATAGGCTGACTCTGAAAGCAGTGCTGTCTTTAAATAAAAAAGTGGATAAACAAAATAGCCACTCCAATGTTGAGCAGAATCACCATGACAACCAGGATAGAGCTGTAGGCCTGCGTGGGAGAGAGAGAAAGAGAGAAAAAGGGAGCGTGTCAATAAAAAGGACACACACACACACAGAAAGCTCTTTTCACACATACAGTATATCTTACCTTCACAATACATACAAATGTACACACAATTTATCTTAATCTATTTACCTGTCAAACAAGGTATAAAACAACAGCCAGGGCATTTTTTATTACCAGAGTTGGTCACCAGGACATCAACATGTACAAGAGGATTAACTGAGTCAGTAAGGTGGAGTAGAGACCTACCAAACTAACTAATGGTTAAGGTGGTGGTGGTGAGGTGCTTTGTTTCAATGCAATTTAAAGGACAAAACCACTGCTTTTAACAGAAAGGCCAATGACTGGCTTCTATTTTCTCAACGTATTCCTATGAAATTGCTGGTCATTTTTTTGTTGTTGAAATAATTTCACACTTTTAATGTCCCGCTCGTTGGACCTTACATAACTGCATGCTCATCAATCATCCCACTGCTGTCAGGTGAATTCTGCTGACTGTCACTTGAGCTGGAGGAGGCTCTTTCACTAGTTGAGAAAATCCCACAGCCCTGGGGTTTATAAATCCTTTTAAAATAATACAAATGAACTCATTCTCACGGGTGTCAAGTTAAATACAATTCCGTGACATTTTGATGCAAGGTTTTTGACAGCCACGATATTCTCCTGTATTGAGGAGAGTTTTCGTGCTACTGTGGTGACACTAAAGCCAGTAACCCTGGAGCTTGTTAAAACCTGGTTTAAGCCACAGTGTGGTTGATCGTCTCTTCACAGGAAACTCATCTTTTGGGTTATACAAACAAAATGTGTCTTTATTACCAAACCATAGCATGTGTGGTTACTGTATCTTTTTTAGGCCCTGTATTTATCGAAGACTTAGAAGTCAAAAAAAAAAATCTTAGCATGAAGGAAACGACACATATTGAGTGACTCCTATTTACAGTGAGAAGAGTAACTTTTAACAGCAAATGCGGTCTAGACCTGCTCTATATGAAAAGTGCCTTGAGATAACTTCTGTTGTGGTTTGGTGTTATATAAATAAAACTGAGTTGAACTGAATTGAATTAACAACTTTCATCCTTCACTTCCACATCACAACCACAGAGTTAATATTGTAATAACAACACTGTCCATGGAAAAAGGACCCAGCAGCAGTAATGACACACGTTGGCAGTGCAGTGATAAAGGAGCAATTTGCATCTTAAGATAAATAATACAGTGCTCTGTCGATCTCACAGGGAAGCCACCTTCTCTGACAGAGTGAGGTCAGAGGTCAAGCTTGGCTGTAGAACAGCAGCCCGGAGCGGGTGGGGAGTTAGTGTCTTGCTCAGTGACACTTCAGCAGATGCTTGCTGACAACCTGGGTCATGTGGGTGAAGGCCAGTGGTTCTGACCACCTGTCCACTCTGGGTAAATACGTGAAAGAGAATCTAGTATATTCATTGACATTATCATTGATGCAGCAGCTTTTTTTTTTTTAAAACCCCATGTAGAACCTCCCCCTTGCCTGAAAATCAAATATTTTGCTGGCATTAACTTAGAGTATATTTTTGTCTTAAAGGATTAATCAAAGGAGGAAGTGCAGAGGACCTATGTTTTTAATTAAGTCTACCTCTAAAATAATTTTAACAATAGCTGCAGTGGGAGAGGGAAAATGGGACTCTGAGTAACACTACACACAGATATTAAGCTGCATTAGTGTAACATTGTTGTAAATGAATCTGTCCAGAGTGACTGCTAACGAGGTTTCTGCTGAGCAACCTGGTGATAGGCTTATCACATATCTGTGTCATTGTGATTACCAGACCACAGGTGGATGAAATCCTCTGATCATCTGCCTTTTATACCTCTGCTCAGTAAGAAAAATGTTCAGTAGTATTCCTGACTCCTGACTAGTTCATAACTGTTCATGCCCATTTTGTGTGGTTTCTACCTTTCAACAAAGGGTTAGTTGATGTCTCAATTTTATTATTTTCAGTCTAATTATTAGTAAATCATATGAAAACTCGCAGATACTAAAGATGGAATATGCCTGTTAAAGGGATTGTTTGACATTTGACTATTTAGCTTTGTTATGTTAAAAAGTGGGCTTTGGATAAGCTGTAAGGCAGATCTTCTAACCTTTGGACACAGCCAGGCTACCTATACCTGGTGAGGCACTGGGCTATTGAGGTGTTTCTAGTACTTCATGCTAAACTAAGCTAAGCAACTGCTGGATACAGATATGAGAATAGTATCATAGAGAAGCACATAGGTGTATTTCCTATCACTTCAGGCAGTGACCTCACCTGGCCTCTGGGTTTTTGGGGGTTTTTTTTTGTTTTTTTTTGCCCCAAATGATTCTCCACTTTGAGCAGTTTGTCACAACATAACTGGCAGTGAGAGAAGATGGCAGTGTTGTATTTTATCTTCAGTGAACAAAGGCAAGACCAATCACAGAGGGTTTACTGGAAAATACATGGAAATACTCATATCTCATTGGTTGACTGGTAAAAGGTTTGAAGCTGAAGCCCAAACATCAAGGTAACATTTTCTCATGTTTTACTACCTATACCTGGTGAGGCACTGGGCTATTGAGGTTGGAACTGAGGTTGAGGTTGGTTCATATCAGTTCATATCAGTTAGGTCCATTAGCAATGATTCTGCAACCAAATCATGAAAGTTTACTCAGTCACTTTCAGTAGTTAGCTGTTTCCAACTCTCATTCTTGAAACTGCCGTTGCGTTATGGGTTTTAAGGATTTACCATCATGCAGGCCTCGTAAAAATGGTACTAAGTATCTGATGTGATGCTCATTTTGATTTGAGACATTTGAGTTACTGGAGTATTCATGTGCAGATTATATGATAAATCAAATCCAAACCCTCTGTCCCACTTTTTTAAGCAACACGTAGCCCTCACAAAAATGCACACAAGTCTATTTTTAAGTATGTTTTTTAAGTATGTTTGAAATTCACATCATCCAGAATTATTTCTTCAATCCTCAAGACTGACAATGACTAAGTGACTGCAGACTTGCCATTAGAAATGCTAAACTCACTACTTATGTTTAATCACTGTTATTTACTTTTTTTACAACAGAGCTGGTTTATTCTTAATCCTCTCGGTGTGTAAATCCTGAAAACGCACAGAGCATTGAGCAGTACACCTCAAAGTTAGCAACTAGCTGGTAAAGAAAGTAGAACATCTGGCACATCAGAGCTAGATATTGGCAACCAAAGCAGAGCTAAAGCAGGGCAAATATTGGACTTAGATTCATCAGGTGGCCCAGTCCAAATGAATGCTAATGTTGCGTTATGTCTGCTGAATTGTTGGGCTAACATGTTAGCCATTGCAAGTTGTACAGGCCAATATGTCAGCTTCTGACAGTGATAATTTGTGGAATTCTTCTGCCCCCAAGTGACTGAACCACAGTTTCATTCTGGCTACTCATGCTCATCATAGTGACAGAAAAATCTACTGCTTTAGATACAGTTAAACACACAATTTCATATCAGAGGAAGTATAGCAAAAGAGACACGTGAGGCTTTACAGTTTCAAGTTGGTTTAAGTCTTAACTTATGGGCAAAGATCCTGTTGTCTGCCCCCTTAACGATCACTAATATTTACTTGTGGAATGCCCCCAAGTCTGGGACAGGACACACTCCTCTGTCACATTAAAGCATTTAAACCTTCACACAATGACTATCTGCCTCGCTCACATAAAGACCACACTGCTTCCTGCACTGGCACTGAACGTTGGCGCTGGATAAAAACTGTGAGGTGTGGAATTGTCCCGGGACTACTTGACTGGAAAATTCTGCATCACTCAGTGATGTCGGCCCAACTGGTAAACTAGCTACAGTAAGTGTAGTCATCATATTAAGTTTTTTATGTTGTAAACGTTCTTTTACAACTGATTAAAGGCAGAAGTCCTAACGATTAGAGCAGTGTTGTACAGTGACTTAAAATCCTTGGCACAAAACATCAAGCCCCAAGGAGGTAACCTGCTTTATCCTGCCTTTCATCATCCTGGGAAATACTGCAAAAGTACAGCCATATCTCTCCCACGTGGATACCAAGAGACCTGTGCATGTTTTTTGGTTTTTTTTTATCACTGGCAGGTTTGGCTACAATATTGTAATACTTTGTTTTGTGGCCTACTCATGAAAGCTTTCGGGAAACTGCAGAGCAGTGAAAATGCAGCAGCATGTGTGCTGACCAGTATGAGAGGACACATTATGTACAAATACACCAGTCTCTCTGGTAGCAGATTCTTCTTTGTGTATTTTGGTTTTGGACTAGTGACTACATGTCCCTGCTAAATCTGCTTATTCATTTGACATTGGCCTTTCAGTTTTTCCATGATCTACTACTAAGACCAATTGAGAGTGATCCTCTGGAGCCACTGACATCACTGGCTGACATTTTCTCTTGACATTTTAAAGACATGTTTACATCAGAAACACTGGTTTATCTGTTAATCACTTCCTCATATTTAAATGTAATTTTATTTATTTACTTTTCAGATCTCTTTGTCATCATGTTAAGTTTTGTTATTGTGGGCCATGTAAGGTTCAGTCATCTTGGGACACAGCTTCTGGTCAATATGAGCCTTTGGGATGCACAGAGGTTGATTTCTGTGTTCCATGATGACAACTACCTGATGTCTTTGAGTGGACACAGACGTACAGGGCTATTTTGGTACAGAGATTTCATACTACACAGGATACAGTAAAATAATAAGCATCTTTTTTATTGTTTCTGTATAATCTCACAAGGAAGGCACAATATACATGAAGTTCCACTGATTGATTGATTTAGAGGACTTGTGAGTGTGTGTGTGTGTTTGGCTGCACACATGTGTCAGAGCAGCCCCAGTGTTACCATGGTGTTCACAGCACTCCCCTGTGTATATTTATCTGAGTGTGATAGTATCCGTGTATGCTGTGAACCTGTCTTACACAAATCTCACTTGCTTCAATGCGGCTGCAAACACACACACTCACAAGCAACCCCCCCCCCCAACCCCCCCCAACCCCCTCCCTCACTGACACACGCCCACCGATTGGCTGCTGTTGAAGCAAGGCATAAGCTGTTCCCTAGCAACAGAGCGCTGGTTAACCAATAGGGGGCCCTCTGTGAGGAAGGGGCTAGTTTGCCAATCTGCTGTTACTAAGGTGCAGAGACGACCGCTGAGGTTCTCTCTCTGCCTGTATGTGTCTGTGAGTGTCTCTGTGTGTGTGTGTGTGTGTGTGTGTGTGTGTGTGTGTAAGGCTTCATGTTTTCATGTAGCAGATAGCAGCAGCCATCAACCTACCCAGTAACTGACTTAACTCAGTCATCACACTGTTTCAGACATTTTTGTTTTGAACATGAGCAAGTTGTGTGAAGAGTGTGGAACTGTATTTAACAGTTTACACATAAAAAGTATGTGTGCGTGTGTGAGCGTAAAAAGGAGAGCTTAAACTACAATGTGCCTGCGGCGTCTGTAGTGTATAAATGTGTGGTTTCACTCACTGCTGATTTTCCTGTTGGTTTCATTAGCCAATGCCACACCGTATTATTATCCAGGATTAGTGTGGTTGGGGCTGTCCACCGCCTGAGTCAGACGTAGCCAAAAATTATATTATAAACAGCGTAATCCCCTGCTTGCTCATAGCACAAAAAATCTTTCTTTATTTCACAAGGTTAAACCTTGTGCCTCTCCCAGGATTATCTTAATATGTGGATAACATTGTTATGTCATCGATGGAGATCTCATGACAGTGGCACCAAACTTTTTAGTCAAATCAATGTGTGGCAGTGACATGACAGATATGATAAATGTACCATACAGCCGTTGTCCAGTGAGACATTATACAAATAAAGCCATACAGCGGTTCACACTATTTAAATTTAAAGTTGCTACAGTCAGTATTTTATAACAATGGATAAAAATGTCTACATGTGACATGTGACGTAGTTCACCCTAAGGAGCTAAAGTCATTTTACCAATATTGTTTTGGTTTAACAGATTACTAACATTTTGGTTTACTGTCAGAGCACTCATCTGCTTTGCTTCCAGTAGCAACAGGAAGTTGTTTTAACTCAGTAACTCCTGCCCAGCAACAAATGGGAGACAGTTAGCAATGAGATGGTGAACACAGTGGAGAAATTTAGGCTACCAACGAAGCCAGTTATTTTCCTTTACTAAGACAAAGCAAAATAAGTGTATTTTGGATTTAGGCCCTATTAATACCTGATGATGCATCTTAAGACTGATCACAAGTAGGGTTGCAAAACTTTAGAATTTTAAAGTTGGAAACCTTCATGAAACTAATGGAATATGTGGGAATTAACGGAATTAACTGACACCATAAAATTGCAGGTTAGCCTATTACAGGCAATATAAATGTAGTTGAAAATAAAATATCTTGGTAGCATAATCTTTGGTTAAAACAACCATTTAATGCAAATTCAGTTGAATTTCTACTCCCAGACTGTGTACTCTTCAATCCCATGCACAGCACACTACTTATTGTGCAGGGCTGAGGCCACACCCCTGAATGTACTGTGCATCTCTCCATCACATGCATTAGATAAATGTCTAGAATCCTGCACAGGACACTACTGCATTTGAGCCTACAGACTGATCCAGTTAATCCAAGTTTTGATGGTATTATCAAGTGTAAATATATGTATCATGGTATTAAAGTTTAAGTTTTAAAAAAATAAATCAAATGTGTTTATACAGTAGCTAGCAAGCCGTAAATTAGATATGCTAAATATAAGTTTGCTTAGCACCTTCATTTTTATAAGTTTAATTTATCCATTATGTGTGTTTTTGTTGTTCACTGAAAACAAAAAGATTAAAGTAAATACACAACAAATCAAAGGCAAAATGTCAATTAAAAACTGGTATTAGTTTGTAGCATGTCTGCTTATGACAAAATATTTATATTTATGTTTGTATATGATTCAGTCTGCGGCCAAATTGGCACCAAATTTCTAATTTCTAATTTAATTTAATTTGTAATTCATTTCATGAAAAGTGTCTGAAATTTAAATAGAATTTCCCCAACCCTTTGCAACCCTAATAACAAGTGAAGAGGTCTGAGTACATCGTCCACACCGACATTAGAATGTGTCCTACGTATCTCGAAAGGACCACTTGTGACCTGATCTCAATTCTCCACTCTATAAATTAACATACATCATTTCTGTTTACAAGACCAAATGTGTTTTTCAGGCCGTGGAGACAGCAATAATTTCCCATATTAGTCTGTTGAAATTGAAAAAGAAGAAGGAGGAGAAGAAGAATCAAACAACACAGATTGGGTTTGTTCCAGGAAAAACTAAATCACTCCCAGATGTTTGACGACTTGTATATATATCTCAAAGACTTAAAATTTTTTAGATGTCATGGACAAAGTGCCATTTGAGCACCAACTGAATGATTACAAATGAACATGTACTCACTCTCTACACAGAGGATGTCAGTCCTTCTCGTGTGACCTAGGACACATTTACATACAGACTTCTAAAAGAATGTATATGCAGCCCAGACCACCTCTGAAATGTGGTCTGAGTGACTAGATGTCAGCGTCCTCAGTGTCTTGGGTGCATTTTACACCTGTACTTGGAGCTATCCACTTGTGAATGGTTGACTCCAAGATGCATATTAATGGCAGGTACAAACAGGGCCTTTAGATTTGTCAGGTTTTAGAGACACAGCTACAAAATGAATGTTAATGTTTCTCTGTGTCTGTTCAGAGTGCAAATTGCCACTGTTTACAAAACATTTGCAATAACTATATAAGATGATAGATAGATAGAAATATATCAGTGTTGTACTTTTGGTCTTTGAGGCTGTTTTTCTTAGTCGACTGGCCTCTGTTCCATTGAGGGATGATCTGGCATTGCTTAAGCATGTGCTGGTATTAGTGTTCCTTCTAATTTTGTTGCAACATTTGCGAAGGCACTTTAACTGTTTTAACATAACGATCCCCTCCAGGCAGAGACCCATAAAGAAATGGTTTTCTTCTCGCTTGGTGTGAGGAACTGGACTAGCTTGCACAGAGCCCCTGACCTTAACCCAATCCAACACACATTACATGAACTGAATAAGCAGCGTCAGGCGCCATCAGCCAGCACTGGTTGCCGATCTTACTAATGCTCTTGTGGCTGAATGGGAGCAACTTGTAGCCAGGTCCGGAAAATCTGGTGGAAAGCAGTCCCAGAAAAGTGGAGGCTGTTATAGCAGATTATGTATTGTTGTTTTAAATAAATGTTCATCAGTCATTAATGGGTCAATCATAAATAACAATACATAATGTTCAAAAGTCATCATGTTAAGCTATATCATGTAACATGATTACAAAATGTTTATGTTTTTTAATGACTATTTCATTGTGGTAAGGGGTTGTCCCCCACTGCATTTTTATTAAAGAAAAAGAATCTAACCGTACCAACGGGTCAAATTTTGGATTTGGCCATCATTCAGGTTTATTGTGAGATAATGGAGATGTAGCAACCAACTAGATATCATTTTTACAAATAGTCCATTAGGCTTAAAGCACACAATCAAACAAGCCTCCTCAGTTTAAACAGTGAATTATTGTTGTTGTTTTGCGCTTGTAGAGTATTATCATAACCAACAGGAACAAAGACCAAATCTACAAAACAACACAGGAACAAGATCTGTGCAGACACTTATTTTCATTATCTTATTAGTGTATGTTCATTAAGTGTTGATAGCAAATTAACAAACAAAGGCAATATGCTGACTGTGCCATCAACTTTGCAGCCGTTTGCTCCTGTGTCTACAAAACTGCTTTCAGTACAAATTGCTCAGTGTGATGTTTGATAGGATAAATGAGGGAGTTCACTGTCACTGAAAATCCTCTGACTGCCACACAGCTCACACTGTATGATCTGGACATAGAACAACACACAATGATGCTATATCACTGAGTTTTACACCCAAACACACAGGGGACAGTGTTTGCGTTCCTGATTTTAATCAGACTTCACATAAATGTGCATCAGTTACTCAATTTTACAAAGACTTGATTCAAAAGAATTAATTATACTAATTTTAATTAAAACATATTCTAGAAAACTGTGATGTGATATGAAGGCATAAAAGGCTGTAGGACTGTGAAGTATAATTGCTACTGGAATACTTAAACCTGTCATAGCTAGACTTTGAACACTGGCGCAGTGGAAGCCGTAAACACCGAAATTTTTAACACCTTTAAGTTGATATCAACATTATTATTCATTTGAAGTCCTGTTTGTGTGCACTGTTGAATGTAAGTCCAACACTTTTTAGCTCTGGTTTTGGTCTTCACCAGCCTGGGAGAAATATCGAGCTCTTTTAGCTGCTAAACGCCTCCACTCATATTCACTCAGATATTCGCTTAACTTTATCTTCTGGTAGCTGTATAAAGTTAAGAAATAAAACAACTTTGCTGTGGAAGAACTTTGATCCTCAGAAAATTGCCTCCTGAACTCTCCCCAGTTAGGCCAGGGATGAGACTCAGCTTATAGAACAGCAGCCTGCAGATTAACAGAGATTGAAGGCTACAAAAAGGCAACTTGCACAGGTTGAGTTTTTGAACGTTTGAAGGAATAGAAATCTAAAGTTATTATGTTATGATCATTTAATTACAGTGGTGATGATGCGCCGTGACGGCGAAGACGCTCATTCCCAGCCATTACTTGAAGCCTTATGGAATACACATCTTACCTCAGCAGCCCAAGTTGCTGGAAGTGTTAAGTGTATAGCAGTGCTGTAAGGCTGTGGCAGTATGAGTCTCTCACCGAGTTGTTTTGCTCATGTGAGGCTGTGGTCCTGCTGCTCCGGTGTGATGGGTGAGGACTTCAGATGAGGGGAGAGGGTGAGGTCCCGGCGCAGAGGCCGTGAATCCATCTTCTCCCCCGGTCTGTCCAGCTTGTGCACTGAGTCTTTACCCCCCTCTTTCCCTTCTCTTCCTTCCCTCCCCTCACGGTTCTTATGTCTCTGACGCTGCACAGCGTGTGAGCGCCCCTCTCCATGAGCGTGGCTGTGCCCATGCCTCTCTTCCCCGTGCCCATGGGGCTTCTGGGTAGTGGAGTCTCTGGGCTGCAAAGGCTTCATCTCCATCTCGTAGTTGCTAATTTTCTCCTCGTCCTGCTCTAGCAGCCGACCCCCCCTGCCATGAACACCCCTGTGCCCAGACGTCCAGGAGGTAGACGAGGATGACTCTGTCCACCTGTCTCCTCTGGCTTGTCTATGATTGGATGAGCCGTGCTCCCGTGACTTGTGATTGGAGGAGCTGTGTTTGTGTCCATCGGTCCGACTCGTTCCTCGTCCGCTGACCCCACCTCCTCCTTTTGACAACATCCCTCGCCTCTTGTCCTCACTCCAGCTGTTGGTCTCGTGGGTACTCCCCCTTCCCTCCCCCTCCACTGCCCTCACCTCCTCCGCTACCCCCCTCCATCAACACCTGGATCTCTGTCTTTCCTCCTCCCCCACCTTTCTCACTCCTTTCTCCTCCTTCCTTCCCCCTGTCTCCGTGGTCCACGGCGCTCTGCCGGTGGAAGCGGGCACTCTTGCTGCGCTGGGACGGCCGGGCAGGCGGAGGCGGGGTGTGAGGAGGTGAGGAAGATGGGGGGCTGAGGTCGGGAGTCGCAGCATCATTAGAGGGGTCGTCAGAGGCTCCACTCTTCACATAAAGATCAGGGCTATCAGCTGTACCAGCGTTACTTGACAACCCCTCACCCTCCACCTCGCTGGACACTTGACGTTTGGGACGCTGCACCTCCATACCTGCAAAACACAGGTGATTTCAGAAAGGCAACCAACATTTAGGGGGGGAGGTGAGGTGAAGACGCTATGAAGATGCACAGTCATCACAGCTCACTACTCTAAACTCATGACAGCACAATAACTATCAGTGCACACACATACATGACTGTATGAAAATTATAAGGGTGGAGAAGGAGGTAAAATGTCTCCCAAAGGAAATATTTTGTCAGTGCCAACCCCAAGGCATTCAACCCCCAATATGACATACAATATATACACAGATGCTTCTAGCTTTTAAGAATTTTATATTCATATTTTATTTTACTTAAAATGTTATATTTACTTATCTATTTTTCTTCTAAATTAAAATGAGCCTATATTTAATGTATACAGGGTCAAATAAAAACAAGGTGGTTGATGTGGGGAGAGAGAGAAAGCACAACCAGCAGGTCTGACTCCACTCACAGGCACTTTCTTGTCTTATATGATGTTGGGAAATAAACGACGATGTATGATAAATCTTGCGGCACACTTTGGCAGTCCTCAAGCTACCCCAGGAACCACTGACTTGCCTGCATGTGATTTTACTTAGGTAAGAACATGAACTGTTGACTTTACAGTTACAGTGGGGGAAATATAGTATTCAGCACACCAGCACTTTTTTCATGAAACATATTTCCAATGTAGCTATTCACGTGAAATTTAGACCAGGTATTGGTGTTAACTCAATAAAACTACACAGATAAATCGTAACATTCCAATCCATAAAAAAAAGTTATGTGCAATAAGATGGAATGACAAAGGAAAATGTCTTGAACACAGAATAAAAAAGCACAAAAACAGTTGATTCCACTGATTAGTTCTTCTACCTGTGCTGATTAGAATCAGTTAGGTTAGCGCATACTGGAGGGTTAGTACTAAAAGGGTCACCCATCACCTGATTTCTTTATCTGTGTAGTTTTATTGATTTAATACAAATATCTGGTTTAAGTTTCATGTGAATAGCTGCATTTGAAATATGTTTAATGAAAGAACTGCTGATGTGTTGAATACTTACTTCCTCCACTGTATGTAGTATGTGCCTTAACCATTAGGTCACTGATCAGCTCACAGGGAGGATCCTAGGGAGTAGCTACCTTGACATAAATATAAAAACACAATCTCCCCAATATCTCATATAATGTATTTATGGAGAAATGGGGAATATTCCGGCTACTCTCTTTTTTGACTGAAGAGTTGCTCAGTAAGTTATCACAGCAACAGAACAAGTGAAACAAGCAGCTCTGTGACTGCTGATGGACTTGAGAATACCCCCCCCCTTCCCAAAAACGTAAACTACCTTCCCTTCAGCCAAAAACAACATTTATGAACTACATTATAATGTGAATACAGTGACTGTTTTTATTTCTCTGGTGTGGCAGCAATATGCTTACGTAAACCCCCCCACACCTCACCACTAGTCATTTATCATTTATGTACAGTCCCTTATTTTTTATCTGCAGATGCAACAGATTAAAGGAAGGGTAGAAGATGATGCCCTGGATATCAACACAAATGTTGCAAAATGTCAGCACTGATGCTTGTTGACATGGATGTCCTCACAAACAGACAGCCGCTGAGAGCAGAATAGATGGCAAAAGAACAATCACTGTCACTCTAGGTATGTGTGTGTGGGAGCGTACAGTACACGTCATGAAGACAGTGTGTGTGTGTGTGCCACCATGCATGTTCTTGTGGGTTGGCTACCTGCAGTGTTGTACAGGTGTGAGTGACAAAGGCAGAAACATAAAGCTGGAGGGTGGTTGGCACTGACCTTTATCACCAACCCACACACACACACACACACACACACACATATGTGTTTTGTTTGTTCACGCATGTACACACACACACACACTCCTGTTGTTGAGTGTATGTCTGCTTGGCTGTGTTTGTATTTATGGATATGTGCTCCGTATGGATATATACTGTATGTGTGTGATCTTGATGAGTGTGTGTGTGCTTACTTAACTTTCCTGGGTGCTGGAAGGAAGGGGAGAACTGCTTGGCGGTGACCCTGGCCATACGACTCTCCTCCTGGGCTTTCTGAGCTGCTCCTACTGCTGCCTCTGCTTTACCCTGTGCATGCGTTGTCCTGTTACACAGATAGCCAGGAACACAGTAAGACAAGAACAATAAATAAAGCAAATTTGAACTTAACATTTAAAAATGAGAAAGCAATGTAAGCAGAGTCATTAGCTGTGATGTTCGTAGCACAGTAGGTTGGAAGGAGATAAGGAACAGAACAGAATAAAAAAAACATTGCCCAAAAATACAGTATGTGAAAAAGAGAAACCTTTTGAACCCTAGAAGAATAAAACCGATTATGGTATACCACAGTGTTTCAGTTTTTTTACTTATGGAGGAGCAGTGTCAGTCAACTTGACATGGTGGACTCCAGTTAATGTACAACCACAATAAGTAGATTCTGCGTGGTGGACTGTGTGGCAGTAGAGAAGATACAATACCTTTGTGTGGCCCCTATGTCACTCTATGCTATTCACACTCATTTTACATGTCGGTGGAGCCAAACACACAACAGAAGTGTGACCTACTTAACTCATTGAAGATTTATGTGATTTTCCAGACAACTTTGCAAACCATAAAGTAGTGGTTTGACTGCCATTGATAAGAAATGCACAGGAGTTAATGTTTACTAGGTAGCTTCTCAAAACTGCAGACTGAACTACTATCTCATTGTCTGACAACAGAAATATAAAATGGAGAGCAACCTAATGCTGTATTAGTTCTGCTGTATTTTCCCACTGCTGACTCCATGCTAACTGGGTAGATGACCATAGTTTTGTTGTTTGTCAGCTTAAAGAAGAGGTTGTCCTTACATAGAGTGGTGCAGGAATGAGTCCTAAACCCAGAAACAAGTTAGATTTTAGCACTTCCGGGTTCCCTCATCTCAAAGCTAGTGGGTTTTTGTACGGGCTTTAACACAAGCTCAAGACACATCTACATGTCATTCTACAAGATAAAAATACAATAGAAAATACCCCACTCTTAATTTTTAAGCTTTTACGTGTCTTTAAAAAGACGATCATTAGCAAGTGGCTAAATGGATACTATAGAGGTTGTGGACGCCAACCCTGCACATGAAAACGATCTACTCAGTGTCCACCTTTAAAGCCTTGTTGTGTTTTACACACAGGCCTTAAGTAAACTGTCATTAACTTCATGAGAAGAAAGGTCATTTACAGAAGAGGTAAGTGGCTAAAATCAAATTACAAATTAGAGCTTAGTGGTGGAGACTTTGATGTCATGTGACCGTGGTGTAGTTAGTTTATAGCCTAACATTAGCTTTTACTTGAGATTGTATTTTTAGCTTCAAAAACATCAAAGTGGTGTTCATTTCAGATTATCTTTAAGTACTTAAACTTCTTGTTGATCATGGAGCTTATTTTCTGTAATAATCCAAAAACCAATGGAAAAACCTACTGGCTTTTGTCACGAGGGAACCAGTGTGATGCTAACTCGGTTGGCCTCCAAAAACATCCCTGCACCACTCTATTTGGGCATGCAGTAAAATGCAGAACTTTAACCTGCCATTTTCTTTAACTTGCTTCATCCAGCCTGTATTGTGTCTATATTAGCCCATTTTCATTGGAAGGTGAGGGACGTTTTCATTCGACACAGAAGCTGCAGAAGCAGACCAAAAAACATGTTGATTTATGTTTTCTAAATCAGCATAACTACTCGTGACATGCTGCTGTTAGCCATTCTCCTGTTGCTATATTCTGCAAATGCTAGGTAGCAAGGAAGCCATGAAAGACACCACTCTTATCCTCACCAACTAAGCTCTGTTTGTCAAAACAGTGGAAACAGCCATCGAAGCGAGCACATCACTGAACAAATCTGAGATGACTAGTACCTCAAGATGCAGAGGTTGTGATGTAGTTTTAATGTGGAATACCGCGAAATAAGGCTTGTATCTTTGCCGTGACATTATTATGTCATTGATTACGTCACTATCATTTTCTCATTCTTTCAAAACTCTGTTCATTCTAAAACTTTGTTACTAAAGAATACACAGTATGCATGCTTCATTTCATGTTATCTGTTCTATTGTAGTGTCATGGCTGACAAATCTAATTAGAAAAGACACCTGAGTTAGAAACACACACAACAGCATGTAGACATCTACATATTACATGATACTTCATACAGTGATGCAAGAGGACAAAGCACACAGCGCCTCAATATGATGAGGTAGTATGTATTCGTTTGTTACACTGTAATCTTTGCTTGAAAATTGATTTACTAATGTTGTTAATTCATCTCACTGCTTCTCTGCTCACCGGTTATTTAACATCTCTGTCATCTTCTAACTGCTCCTTTCTCATAGCCTCCTCATTCTTTCTCTTATTTCTGTCCATTTTCCTTTCTTGCCTTTGCTCCTAATTGGGTTCTTCCTTCATCACAATCAGCTTTTCATCTGCCTCATTGTCCCACCCTCTCTTTCTTTCTCTCTGGTTGTACTGGCCAGATATTTTCTCTCTCTCACTACAACCTCTTCTTCACCTCGGCCCTTCCAATGCGCCTATCTTCTCTGCCTTGAAGGACCCCTCGACTGCACAATAGCCCTCCATCCCTCCTCCTCCCTTGCTTCTCTCACTGACAGTGTAACAGTCTTGATGGTGTTGTGCCCATGGCTATTGATTTTTCCTCTCGCCTCTCTGTTTCTCTCTCTTACCCCTCTGCACTCTCTGCCAGCACTGCTATGCTAGGCCCACAGTATACTCAACACCAGCAAGTGTGTGAGTGCATGCCTGTTGGCTGTGGGGGAGGTGAGGTGTAAGGAGGGAGAAGATGACTGCCTTACTGTTTCACATGACACAATCACATGTAGAGGGTTTTTTTTTTTTTTGGTTACAGAAATGCAATATTTACAAGGTTTACATATCATGAATAAAATGCTTGCCATGCAAACACACTCTTGCTAATCTGACACAACCTGCTCTCACCTTGGTACTCACAACACGAATGACACCTTTTATCTCTCTCTCTCTCTCTCTCTCTCTCTCTCTCTCTCTGTCTCTCTATCCTCTTCATCCCTCCCTCCACAACTTCCTGTCCCACTCCTGTCTTCCTCAGGAACAACCTGTCTCTGGATGAATCAACTGCCCGGAGAGAAAAGAGCTGCCTGTTCAAAGGGGGCTCAATTATACAACACAACATCCTGCCCAAAAGAAAAAAGAGTTTGCAGATGGAGGGCAAGAAGAAGAGAGAGAAGGAAAGAGAGATGTTTTGGGGTGGTGGGGAGGGAGGGAGGTGAGTGTGTGACAAAGGAGAGGTACAGAGGGTGAGTGTGTAATGGAGAAAGGCATGGGGGGAGACTGAAAAGGAAGAAAGAAGATGGAGTTAAAAGGTGTTACGTATTCTACATCAATGAATCATTACCAGATTAACTGTCAGTGTAATTACAGTGGTGCCCGAACGACTGACAACCTCCACATTGCTGCTAAAAGGTGGGGGTGGGGGGTGGTAGCTGGGGGACAAGCAGCAATGTCTTCTGTACAAAGGCACAGGATTTATGGGACACTTTTGCAGAGCTGCATGTTGTTACTACTGTAGGTTCATATAAGAGAGATAATTCAATAGATAACATATCTACTTTCAATGTGTATCATGTTGATATGACCACATTATGTTATCATTCTTTAAAAAGTCTGTTGTCCACATTATCAATTCAAAGCAAATTGTAATCAAAAAGAGCTAAAATTTATTACTGAAGATTTTATAAGTGATTGTGTATATATTTGCCATATCATGATATACTGTACATTGATCGTGGAAATTTTTTACTATTGTGTCATTAAGTTTTCTCTGCTGCAGAATGTTTCTTGTTGGGAGTGGGTGGAAGTGATGGTCATTCGCCAAGACCTTCAGCCATCGTGGTATTTACAATAAAAGGGGCTAGAATACACTCTGAGCAGCACTGCTTCTTCAGGGTAAACTGGATGCTAGAGTGAATTAGCTATGTGAAAGCGATGAGATGGCTGGCAGAGCCTGAGCCTGAGTTGGTATGCTAAATTCAGTAGACAAAAAGTGAAAGAAACAGGCAAAACAAGAGTTAACACTGCCATTGCTTTCCACCACTGGAGAGAGCTCTTGGTGAGTAAAGGATGAAGTTTGATGTTGAACTCACAACATTTCTTTATGGACTAGTAAGTAAACAGCTTTTGATGCTAACACAGGCTATGTAGCAAAAGCAAAAACTCACATATAGCTCCTTTGAATAGTGGTAAAGTAAAATTGTGAAATAGTAATGAAATAGTTAATCAGTTAGTAAACAGAAAATCTATCCTGTATAAAAAAACAAAACATCATCATCATCAACACCAAAATCATTTGGTTGCCTCATCCTCTGAGGGCCATGAATATCTGCACCAAACTTTTTAATTTATTCAATAGTTGTTCAGATATTTTAGATTTAAGTTTTTAACTTGTAAAACAATGGGTCTTCAATTTCACACAGAAGTAGACAAAAGTGTCCAGCAGATTTCATAAGCATTTTCTAATTAACTGACACTAACTTCTTGAGTTAGCTAAAAACTCTGTTCTCAAACCACATGTCTCTGGCTGATTCGTTTCAAAAGGAGAATCCTGTAAAAATATACACACAATGGCTATATATACATTGTACTGTGCTAAAAGGGTTGAGCTAGTTAGCCCTAGTATTATAATACTGTATCATAAATAGTAGCATTATACTAGTATTATATTATAGTATCATAACTCTAATTAAAGGAACCCAGTTTGGATGCTTACTACTGAATTTTGCTGTATTGTTTGTATTTTCAAACAATATGTTTCACTTTTACACAAGAAAAGGTTTCAAGGTTGAGGACTAACACATCAAAGGTAACGCTATCTTGAGTAATGGTTGTTGAAACACCTATGGCTCCTAAATTCCAGTAGAGGATTTTTCCAATGTAATCCGTAGCCCCCACTGAATAATGCAGGTGATCTACACTAGGTTACTAGTGTAGCTTCTAAGCTAGTTGCAAGGCACGCTAATGTTTGCAGACTACTTCAGAGCAAATACACTGTTCAATCCATTCATCATCATCATCATCATTCAGATCATAAATTGATCTTGTGTTTTGATTTGGTAAGGCTAAAAACAAAGAACACAACCCTCCAAACTTTGTATACAATGCTTGACTCTCACCACAACATCACTGCACAAGGCATCAACATTTGGAGAAACCAAAGCTTGAGTTAAGTTGTTTGCTGAGCTACCACTGAACAATTACTGTTCAGGAAGGTACTTAGCTAAAAATCAATTGCACTTAAGTATAAAAATCACAGAGGTATGTTGCTGTTTAGAATGCCACATGTAGGACATTTAAGAGGACAGAGTGATGAGCAGGGATACCATGACCTAAAGGACACAGAAGACCAGGAAAACCAGAACAAATACAAGATGAAAGAGATACACTGAGGAAGACAACCACGCACAGTGAGGTGAGGAGAGAGACAGGCAGAGAAAGTCTAATTCAGGACTCATGCACTAAGCTCCTCCATCATGCCACTCTGAACCAGCTGATGATGATGAGGATGATTCATACCTAAATATCTAACAGAGCTTTCCGGTTTGCATCACTGCTTAGTGTGTGTGTGTGAGAGAGAGGGGAGAGAGAGAATGTGTGTGCTGGGCTTTAGGCTAGCTGATGAAACGAGGTCACAGGACTGCAGTGAATGGCTTCGTCCACAAAGCACAGTGAGTCACTGGTGTGTTTATCTGGTACTAACTAATCACAGGTAGCCTGATGTCACATCAGTTACATCAGCACATGTGACAACGGTAATCAGGGCACATCAGCCTGGTATCATACACACACATACAAATCCGGGATTTACTGTAACATCAGGCACGTGGACAGCTGACACAGAACCTCTACCAGCTTCAGGATTTGCTCTGGAGTTGACCTTTGACCTCTCTGCCTCCTGGCATGGATCGCACACATCATCCTTGCTGGATGAGTATTCAAAGTTTGTGTAAACACACACAGTTCGGGACATTAAAGAAAGAGCCACATCATCCCTGAACCAGTTTGCCATAGGGCTTTCATTTAGCTCCAAGAAAGAATATCTGCAGCAATTATCCTGTGACTGTGTTTCACCTCTCAGGGCTTCTCCTGGTGTTCCACAAGGAAATACCCTGCTGTTCTGGGACAGAGAGAGAGAGAGAGAGAGAGAGGTTGTCCTGTTCTGGGCTATGCTGCTGTCTAAATGGGTTAGACATTTCTGTGTGTGCATGTGTGTGTAGAAGAGCGCCAGAGTTGGTAGGAGCTGGTTTATAGGCTAGGCTTGCTTCGTGTATGTACAGTTAGGTTAGGCTGCAGTGTGAAGTTAGATTTTTGCTATAAAAAAACAGCAACCTGCATCACCTACCTGGTCTGTCTTGGCAAATATTCAGAGCAACACCACAATGTTACTTGTTGAATTTGTAAAATCTGCACGTTAGCTCCTGCTCCTGCTGACAAGATTTAGCAGTGAGAGCACTTAAAGCTGTTTCTGTTTCAAAGAGCTGATCTCAGACACTGAAAATCTTGTATAAATTTTGATCTATGACTATTTATAAAGGTATATGTTAGTTGGCTATCAATAAGCATCATGTAATGCAAAATAGAAAAGTAAAAGAGTGTAATGGGTGAAGCAAAGATTGTCTGCATATGGTAAACAAAGGTCTTTTGGAGTAGATCAGAGAACACTGACGTTTAATTCTTCTTTTATTCAAAGTATTTTAACTTTCATTTATTTGCTGCTTTACTTCCCTTTGTCAAAGGACAAGAACTGATTGCAAGGTGTTGTTAAGCTCAGCTCTAAGATTACTGGCAAAACAAGATCTCTTGATCACTGACCTTACATTCCCAATTGCTGAACATGTATTTGTGTTTTTAGACTGCTTTTATGAGTTTTAATTATTGAATATAAATATAAATATGTATTTGTGTTTGCTTGTCTCTTTTTTTATTGTTATTGAAAGCAGCATGGTATAAAAAATACTTTTTATTGGCGCTCTGGAACAATAGCATGAATCCAGCTTTTTAATGGAGTCACTTTTTTCAGCCATGCTAGTGGGATGATAATGTTGGTTGGTTGGTTGGTGGTCCCCCACGGTTAAGATCCAGTTAGGTTTAAAAAAGGATTGTGGTTTGGGTTACAATAAGTACTGTCTTAAGGTTAGAGTACCTTTGTTGTCATGGTTTCCTATGGGAAAGTCCTGTGTTTTGTCCATCATAATTACTACAGCTGCCAGAGGGCACCTAACAATAAAACTTAACTATGGGTCGTAATAAGGTGCTCGCAAAGTCGACCTATGGGATCATTTTTTTACACGAGGACAGTCTCAAAATACCTCAACAACTATTGCACTGATTGACATGAAATGTGGAACAGTCATGATCCCTTCAGGATGAAGTAGGATAACTTTGGACATTTGAGCAAACACTTGCAAAACTAATGGCTTTTTCCTCACCCTGCTGTAGTTTGCATTAGTGCTAATGGTCAAATGTACACTAAAGTAACACACTAAAGTAAGATGTGTTATCATTTCACTCAACGCACCACTGTGCCAGTAGCCTCACAGAGCTGCTATATGGCTATAGAGTCTTGTTTTCCTCTCTGCTACCCCGACTGAACTCATGAAATAAGTTCATTCAAGTACTTTTTGTATTGAGATCTGGGTTTATCTGCTTTAAGCATGCATAAAGTGGCACCCTACTTTAAACAAGGACACTCTGTCCCTCCCCAAAAATAATTCAAGGCCCCCCCTGTGCATGAGCTTCTGCCCTCCAAATATCCCAGCACAATCCTCCTAAGTATAGATTAGCTTAAGTTTTACAGTCTTTACACCTGCCAGAGTGTCTTTATTTCTGTTTTTGGATGTTTAAACCCTGTCAGATCCACCTGTGGGTTCAATAACAACTCATGTTTTCAATGAAAGTTGTTCACACCCACAGAACTAGATTTTAAATTCTGGTGGAGACCACAGGGTTTGTAAAGATAGTATGTCAGGGTGAATTTTAGAAAAATGTGTATGAAGTTAACACAATTGAAAGAAACTGAAAACAGTGACTGTCACAGAATGAGACAAAGAGAGACAAACACTAGATCAGACATCCAACCAACACACTGACAGAGAAGGAAACAACTTTACGGGACAACGGACAGTCAAACAGGTAACAGATACCAGGCAAAACAAATGAAAAACAGTCTGAAATAAACTGCTGGCATATTATCAAGTAATTTTACCACAGAGGTCACGGGAAACGTGGTTGTAAACTAGAGAAATACAGCTGCCGTGAGATTAACACTAGAGCTGACCACTTGCAATAGCAGTACTGTATAAGAGTATCACAATTAATTTGAAAATTAAATCTTGAATACTACAGTTGTAGAAAAATCTCCCAGAAATTATTAGCCTAGCTTAGCACAAACACAAGGAACAGTGGGAAACAACTGCCTCCACCAAAACAGCAAAAATATGTCCTTCAGCAACTGGTGTGTTTTACCTTGTTAGGCAGCCCATTAGCTCCTAATATTTTTGAGTTGGGGGTTTGGTCAGGTTTGAAGAACGGGCAAAGCTGGAAAGTTCACCAGTGGTACAGCACTGTATATGAATGTGTTGTGTTTAACACGCAAGAAGCAGTATGTAAATAGGACAGCTTTATTGTTGGCAGTGCCTTGACATAGCTAGCTAGCATGTTTCCACTAGCTTCAAGGGTTTGTGCTAAGCTTAGCAAAATTCCACCTTTAGAGATAAAATAATGAGTAACCTATTTAAAATCATTATCTATCCCTGGTGCTCATCTGCCACACAAGCTAACTTTCTGAACCACTAGTCTTTAATCATTCATGCATGACAAAGGACATCCTGGTGGATACAAAAAAGCAAATCTTATTTTGGAAATGGTTCATTTATGTTTGTTTCACCACTCCAGGTGAGATCGAATTCATATTATTCCTGAGACAAGTACTACCAAGGTCAGTAAAGATAAAAAACTTTCTCTCCTCAAGCTCCCAAAGAGGTACCACTATAATATTTTAAAAAATTAGAGCTGTTCTAGCAAGTGAAATTCAAGTTTCATGACATGTTTGTTTGAGGCTTTGCATTCAAATAAAGTGATAGTATTCATGCATTCTAAATGTTTCTGCTCTGACATAGAAATATTAGCATGTTCATCCACTGGGTGGGACTGGACTGTGCTAGTTTACCAAATGAATACCTTACAACAGAATTAAGTTGAATTTAACCAAAACATGGCAAGTATATACACAGATAAATCTCCGGTGATATGGACGTGAATGTTTAACTGTGAAAGCAATATTACTATTTTCTTTCTGTTTGAGATTTACATGAGAGTGATACTACCTTCATGTCTTTCCTAAATATGAATTTAGCAGCCAGTTAGCTAAGCTTAGCATAAAGCCTGGAAACTGCTGGCCTTGCTCTGTCTTAAGGTAAAAATTCTGTTATCTGTCAACTGGCACTTCTAAAGCTCACCAATCAACACATTATATGTTGTTTAATTGGTACAAAAATATGTGGTTATTTTCAACTTTGAAATCTCCACTAGTTGCCTGCCAACCTAATGACGATGACAAGACTTCAGGAGGTTATTGCAAGCAACCCAAAAACAGACCAGTGCGTAAAACCACACTGTAAAACCACAACTTATTATTTTTACGCTTTTGTTCTGTTATGGATAAAATAAAGAAGATGCAAAGTGTTAACAAAACAAAGTGCTAGCCACTCCCAGTCATTAATGTGTATAAGCACATGCTGTTTCTATTATATTTAGGCATATGTAAACATGTGACAAAGCTGTGGTCTACCCATCAGGATAATTCTGCTTATGTTTACAGTAGCATCAAGTGATATATGACAGTCTGTTCTCTTTAGTCTATTAGGCGTTACAGTGGGTTACAGGTGAGACGGGAGAGAGACCTTGTGACCGTCAACTGTGTGACTGATGTGTTCTTTACGTTCTGTGTCACTCTTCCTTCTGTCTTTATCTCTTACTTTTTTTGTGTGTGTGACTTATCAATAGTGTGAGATGAGTTAGGTGAGCAGCTGTAGCACTCTGGTTATACTGCCCTCAGCAGAAGACTGTCATCACGCCTAATAGGATTGGATCTTCACTGATTCAGCTCATGTATCCTCTTGCATGCACACTCTACAATCACAGGCATGTTCAGCAGCTGCATTCACATTGTACACAAGTAAGCTTATAAGGATATAAGGAGGAGCAGGTTTGAGTGTGTGTGTGTGTGTGTGTCTAGTTCAGCCTCTCTGCTGTCTCAGGCTGCCTGCCAGCATTGTTGGCATAATGCGGAAATCTCTCTCTCTCTCTCCCTCTCTTCTCCTCTTAGTGTCTGACTCTCTCTCTCTTTATCTTACCTTTTCTGCCTCACTCTTATTCTCTTTTCTCTCTTAATTCCACTTTACAGTCTCTTCATCTCTTGCCTCTTTTTTATCAGCCCTATTTCTTTGTCGCTCTCTTGTGTTTCGTCTTTCGCCATTTTAGCAAACTCAACCATCTAAGCCTTGATACCTGTAGTTAACAGGTTATCTACTCCTGAATACATGCAAACAGGATCCAAACCTCCCCTCCACATATGCAAAATATACACATACTATACATATACTGTGCGTAAGTTACAGTTATTGACAATAATGTCAGTGTGCAACATCATTGATCTGTTCCAAGGTCAACTCATTCCAATGGTAAACCTAACCTCTTTTCAGACAACCACTTCACTCACTAACTAAGTAACACTAATCCACTGTCTGAGGCTGCCTTCACTCTGCAGCCATTTATCCCAATTGTTGCTCACATCTCTCTTTCTCAGCATTGTACCTGTTGTTCAACATAACCCAGTAGAGACAAAATTGGTGCTGTGAGGCTGGGTGTCTTCCTGGAAAACACTGAAATTATAGTATCTGCTCACTTTCTATTGTGTTACAAATTCAAGTTACAGATTTAGGATTATTCTACCTGCAGGGTTAACACCATGATATAACAAAGTAACAAGTAAAAATAAAATCTAGGGAGGAAAAAATCATATCAGAGTTCTAAGCCACATATATACAGTATATATGTGTCCAAGGACATTCTGGATAATTTTGTTGTAAATAATCTAGAATAAATTTTCAGAATTTGTAAAGTTTGTCTTAGAGCTGTAATCTGTATTACACACCTGCCAATGACACCTTAAACAAACAGTTTGATATTTTGGGTAATATGCTTCACTTTCTTGCCAAAAGTTAGATGAGAAGAACTATATCACTCTCATTTCTGTCCGTTAAGTATGTACCTAGAGCTAGGAGACAGTTAGTTTAGCTTTGCTATACTGGAGGCAGGGGATAACAGCTAACTACCCATAAAACCACAACTTGTAATGTTTACATTTCTGTTTACAAGCCTGGTTCTCTAACCTTAGACCACAACTTCTGTGTGTGTCTTAAAAAACATACATCACATCAGATCACTTTTCTCAGATTTTAGACCTTTCAAGGTGTTGGTATGGTGTCAGGGAAATACTGCTTAAATCCATTCCAGCCACTGAATAACTAAGACGGACATTTACTGATGACCCTCTGTATTACTTTTCAGAACAGACTGAAACAAATAATCTTTTACAGGATATAAATTTAATTGTGTAATAGGATTCATACAAATTGCCTTACTCAGTTTGCATCTCTGGATTAATCTTAATGGTGTAATGTTATCCAAACTGTTCGCATTGATTCTAATTTTTTATCTAACCCTTGCTGTACAACATCAATCTACAAATTATGTTTGAAAAAGAGCAGCTACTGCCGTGGAACCGCTGTATCCATGGTCCTATAACCTCAATCCCATAAACAACAAGGTCTGGGACCAAAATGGGTCATAGGCCTACTTCTGATGGGTCTCCACATGACAAGAGTATCAATGTGTATCCATGACTACAGGTCCCAGGACAGCTAATTAATTTCTGCTTTCAGTCCTGGGCTGAAAAACAAAAATTCTTGCTTTATATTCCTGTCCAAAAGTTTTTTGCTGCTGTAAAGAAGGTCAGGGCACGCCCATTAACATCATAACCCCAACTGTGCTCATTGTTTTAGTTGAATGAGCAGAGTTATAATGAGAGCAGGTTCTCATTTCCATTCAGCCGAGCAGCTTCATCAGAGTCTTAACAGCTCCAGACGGTCTCGCTTCGCTTGCTGTTTCACTTGTACCGCAACCTCCTTAACCCTACTTTCACCTTAACCTTAATCCTGTTCTTAATCTGTCATTGATCTCAATTATAATGTGAAATAGGGCCATCCACAAGTGTTTACAGGCAGAGCCATCTTCCCCAATGATTCAGATAAATACAGGTCATCAGTGGGGTGTGGACGCTGGTATAACACACAGACAGAGATAAGAGAGAAAGAGAGATAATGAGATGCAATGTGAGAGTTGTAGAAAAAGAGATAAGGGGATAGTCATGTGACCCTGAGTCTGTAAATTACATGAAGCCACAGTATAATTAGCATTAGTGAAAGAGTCACAAACAGCAACAGTGAATAAATGGTTTGATTGCTCATAAATACTGATTATTGCAGTGAGGCGTTTGTTGACAGTTGCATGGCAGCAGTGGGAACATATACAGTATGATCAGACTGTATCAGTGCTTCAAAAGAATTAACAGGCACACCCTGTCCCAGCTGTACAGGTTATCATAAGCTGACTTATAGCAATAACAAATGTTAAATCAAGCTATTTCTTTCACGGAACCCACCGATCACTACTGCAGCTTCAGTATCATCAACAGGAAAAACAGAATAAGACCTCACTCCAAACAAAAAATGGCTAACATGAATTCAATGTCAGGCTGAATGAATGAAGTAAAAAGAAATACTAATTCAGTCCAAATTATCAAACCAATTCAAAAAATAATTTCAATCTCACATTTCATATACTTCCTCAGTGCTGTGTGTTCTTTAAAGCAAGTCTCTAAAAACTTGTTTTTCAGAATTTCTCTATGATAATAACTACTGTATTAACTTAGCACCAATCAAAAGTTAAAGTTCAGAAAAAGTTACTGACTTAGTTATTACTCATTATGAGTGCAACCCTGAAAAACTCTAATGGACTCATTCACAAACCACCATAAAGCCATTACCTTGACAGAGCAATCTCAGCCTTCTGTCGAGCGATGTCAGCTGCCTTCTGTGCTCCCTCCACAGCTCGGTCCACCTTCTCTCTGATCTTACTAGCCCGCAGGGGGATCAGGTTCTTTCTTTTCCCGCTGACCAGGATGTTCTGCTTGTACTTCCCTTCCTCTTTCGTTCCATCAGGAAACGTGGTGCAACCGTAGCCGTGGCGCTTGTTGCTGAGCCATTCCCCCTCATACTGCAGCCCATCGGAACGCTGACTCACACCGAATCCCGTCCGTTTGTCGTTCTTCCACTCTCCACAGTAGGTTTCTGTTGCCGTGGCATCCACATCATCGTCAGCAACAGCCAACTCTGCATCTGCATCTCCGAGACTAGAAAGGTGAAAGGTTACATTGGTTTGGCTGGCATACTCAATCGAGCATAACAAGCTTTGAGAAGAACCACAACAAGTTTGGCTGACAGGTACGTTAGGAGAACTCTACCACCACCTGCCCATGACTTCTGTGCAGCATCCCTGCCAATAGCATGGGTTACCACATGTGGTCAGTGAGTACAGGATTTGCTTTTGTCTTTTGTACCAAACCTGGCAACTTCACGGATTCATATGGACCTAAAATTGATATTAATCTTTAAGGACATTTTCCAAAATGTTGAACTATTTATGAATAATTCTACAGAGCACAACATCCACAACAGTAAACATCTATGTCAATCAGAGATTCAAGATCAAATCCAAGAATTCAAACTTGCAAGACGCCTCTTTGAGGCTCAGTAATTAGATCTCTGCTTTACATTTAGTATTCTTCACTGGCCAAGTGTAAGATTTACCACTAGGATATGCTTATAGTTCTCATGATATGCACTATCAAATGATAGAAAATAATCTGTTAGTAAGTGATTTATTGTAATTCATTACATTAAAATGAATTATAAATGATGTATTATATCTTGTATTCATACATGAACACTTACATAAAGTTTTCTATACATGTCTACAGCAGCAAAACAGAAAAAATCTAGAAGTTTCTCTCTTTATCAGCCTCACTAATAGTTAGTCAGACCTGATAAGCTGCTGTCAGCCGCTTTGCCAACAGACAGGTTAAGAGCTGCTGACACTTGTCGTTGAGTAATTGGTGCCTTTAAAAAGCCACCTCAATTCAGTATACCTGGTACGGTACACAATTGATTGACCACATAGTCTAATAAGCCGTGGTTTATGTGCTGAACTAAACAGCCTTTACTTTTCATTTATGAGTCAGAGGCCCCACTAGGACATCCTCTCTCTGACTGTCTCTGGTCTGGTGTGTCCAATATAATTGGTCAAAAAATATCAAAATGGAAAACAGCAGAGCAGAGAGACAAAGATAACAGGCTTATCACTGCGTGACACAACATAAAACCAGGAACTTTTTTACCAGGCACTGAGCCAGCTGACCAGTAAACTGACTTTCTGACCTATAGGCCACTTTGGACTGCATGCCAATCCACTTGAAAAATACTTAAGTAGGTCAAGCACTTGTTGCCTTGAATCTATGTCCTCCAGATGAAGGACAGTTCCCTTTCATAGTACAGTTCATCCTTCCTTGTCCTCACACTCCACCTTTCTCCCTACTTTCTTTCATTTTATTACCTCATGACACTGTTCTCATGACACACTCCTCTCTGAAGGCTCCTATTATGTAACTAGCTTGTTCTTTATACTTCCTTCACTCATTTTCAAAGGGACAGTGTAAAGAGTGCAAAGTCAGCCAGTAGAGTATGTAGTGTTTCAAAAGTCAAATGAAATGGCCTTGAAACTGTGATATGTATCCATGCTTTAATACGTTTCTGCATAAAACAAGGTGCTGGGGCCAAGAGACTTAATGACTTGAAGACTTGAGGAAGGGGGAGGTGGGTTGTCCTAAACTGGATGGAAATTCTCTGTGTGATGCTGAGTACAAATTTTGGACATCGCAGAACAAGGGCGGGGTTTTGACTCAGACATATTGGATAATTCTGCAGAAATCTTGTTTATGTTCACTGATAACGTTTTATATGTCCAAAGTTGATCCATCCATCCATCCATTATCTATACGGTTTATCTGTTAAGGGTTGCAGGGGGGCTGGGGCCTATCCCAGCTGACATTGGGTGAGAGGTGGGGTACACCCTGGAAAGATCGCCAGTCCATCACAGGGCCAACATAGACAACAATCAAACAATCAGTCACACTCACAGTCACACCGAGGGGCAATTTAGAGTCACCAGTTAACCTAATGTGCATGTCTTTGGACTGTGGGAGGAAGCCATAGTACCTGGAGAGAACCCACGCAGGCACAGGGAGAACATGCAAACTCCACACAGAAAAACCCAACAAGCACAGCTCAAACCTGGAACCTACTTGCTGTGAGGCGACAGTGCTAACCACTGCACCACTGTGCCGCTGGTAAAAAGGCTGTGGTTTCCTGCAAAGTCAGACTTTCTAAACTCGCAGTACTCCAAGCTCTGACACTGAATGTTGGCATGAGAGGTAAACAGTAAGGTAGTGAATCATCCATGGACATTACAGGATACAGAGCTTGAAAAATGTTTGGTTTTTTTTCCAATTCATTGTATTCTTGTTATTTTCTTCTAGACCATCAGTTTGAAGACAACATCACTTACTAGTAGACCATACTGCTACCTGACCTGGAGTAGAGCTTGTCCAACCCGACCCCCTTCATCATCTTCTCTTGTTATTACCTGATAGTAGAGTTGATATCAGATGCAGCAGAGGACACAGTACTCATCCCAGCCTCGCTCCTGAATGAGCTCTGTTTAGATCTCTGTGAGGCCAGAGAGCTCCTAGACTCTGATTTCCTCAGCTTGAGCCCAGACAGGATGGACCTCCTGAACAGCCCGCCTTTTCTCTTCCCCTTCAGCAGCTCAGCCTCGCTGTGTGCCATCAACACAAAACCTCCACGAGACACTGCGGGGCTGCTCCCGCTGCTTCCTGTGCTGCACATGGAGACGCTGGTGGTCAGAGTGCCAGGAACGGGAGGAGGACAAGGAACCACCGCTCCGGTCCGGTCCAGCAGAGCAGTACCATTGCTGTGCTCCGAACCGGAGCGGAGAGAGTTTATGGAGGTACGGAGCGGAGAGCGGATGACGGCCGCCATGCCGTATGGGACACTCTGACGAACCCCGTAGCCATGCCGCATCCCGCCAACCCACTGACCCTGAAATGTTCCTGGAAAAAAGAGAGGAAGGAATTTAATACAGATTCTGAATAATATTTTATTATTAGTTTTTTCCATTAATACTATATGTATTAAATGGTTCCCAATAGTTTATCCTCCTCATCTCATAGCTTTCCTCTTGGTTGCACTGCTTCCAATACAGTCTGTTTATAGAGGCCATTTAGTAGGCCTACCATGACGTCGGCATTCCCCTGTCATTTGATTGGATGGTCAGAAAGCATACTAGCAAACGTCTATAGCTAGAACCATAACCTAAAACATGTTATAGACTTACTAGCTGTTTTTTAACCCACAATGGCTCAATGACTGTTGTAGAGGTTATCTGTGCGTCTCAGTTCCAACAGTAAGTCCTTTTCTATCGTCATGGAGGCTAATGCTGAAAGTCGAGTCTGCCCAGTTGAATTTCTTTAGCGCTTTAGGGTTGAGAATGTCCGCTCAACAGAAGCAGTTTTATTTGTCTACAAATAATCTGCAGTTTCTGTGAGTAAAATGTTTTTTACCTTTATTTTATTGTTTATGTCTTTGTCATTTTATGAGTTAATATTGATGCTTCTGCTGGAGATGATGTGTGTGGCTCAGCTGTGGCTGCAGTGTTTGGAGACCTATTGAATTGTGTTAACTGGGTTTTTATAGCAATGCTCCAGTAATGGCATTTATTCTGGCTACATGACATGTCTGTGTGATGCAAAGTATACTGCTTTTCTGTATATTATTGATGGTTTCTATAGCCATGACATCATGACGGTATTAAGAGGTGGGTTAATTCAGGTGGGACACCAGTGAAGGCCTAGGTGTGAAATGCATAGCCTGGCACTCAACACAGTTCACATGATGACTAGTACAAAAACCACAATAAGTTCTTTGTCACTAAGAGAGCAGCAAGTGAGTGTAGGGGTAAGTGTTGGGGAACACAAAGGCAGACCAATATTTCCACACAATTTGCTGAATTTGATATTGTTAATCATTTGCACAACTCCACTGATTGGACATTTGAGAAAAGTTACCACCACTTTCATACAGATAAATTAATGCAAACTTTGTAATTTACACAACTTCAAAAGGGAGACAAACCTGCTGGTACCCTGGTGTTTTGCTAAGACATCTCTGTTAGCCAGTTAGAGAAACAGTCCGCCAATCAGAGCTTACGGGATGTCATCCTCCTACATAGTCAGACTCCGACCTGGCTGCACCCATGGAAAGTAGCAACAGAATAGTAACAACCCAAAACAGTGAGAAGGTAATAAGTTGAGGAGTAGTACTGGGAGTGGCTTCCTCTTGCCACTCCATCCATCCCCATTCATTCACAACATGTCTGCACTACCCGCACTCACTGCTGCATAATAGTCCTTACATCTCCGTGTTGCCAAAAAGTAGGGCATCTGAGTGTGTGTGTGTGTTTCCGTCATTCCTCTCTCTCTCACACACACACTCAAACGGAAGTGTGTGTTCCAATTGGAGTGCAAGTGATCCATCCCGCCTGCCCGTACCTCTGATGTAACAGCACTCTGATTCATTCTGTAGCAAACGCATTCGCTCTAACCAAACTACATGACCATATAAGGACTGCAACCACATTCTCCTTCTCTCTCGCAAACACACACAAACATTTCCCTTGTGGGCTCAAGTGTCAGTGAAGTGGGAAGTGCTGAATGAAGCCAATCGCATGAGCCAATCGTGCTCTTGCTTACGTTCTAAGACACTCACACGGGCACAACAAGCACATGCAGTGCTTTTAAAATACTTGAAGTGGTGTTGTTTCTGAACCAGCCTTTGTCATTAAGATGATATGCTGCCTCCTCATACACAGGCACGCAAACAGTAACAGTCTGTGTCATAGACAGCTGGCCAGCACATCTGGCCAGGCCTTTGTAGTCATGTCAGTACACAGCTGTACGACCATATGACAGAAAGATCAAAGAACACACATGCACACTCACAAACAAACACCTGTGCAACAGCGCAGCGAGATTACCATTTCATTAAATGGCCGCCAGCATGCTTGAGGAGGAGACTGAGACTGAGGACAACAGAAGAGACAGTCCAGACTATACAGAGACAGAGAGAGCATCACCTGTGTTTCTGTGTGAGAGTGTTTGTGGTGACAGTGGAGAAGAGAGGTGAAATCATCTGTCACATTTATGTAGATGAGATTGGAGAAAAGTTTATGTTTACAACGAGAAACACTCTACTACACAAAAGGGCTGAAAGTGACGAGTATGCACACCAAAAAATATTGATTTTTAAGGGGGCTTTGATGTACTGTACTCTCCCACAATGCAGTGCACAACAGAAATGGAAGAGCTGCTCACAGCTGGAAAAAAATATTAAGCAAAAACTAAACTATGAATTGTGGTGAAAGAGCTCCATAAAAACCCCAGAGAGTGAAAACAACCAAATTTTTGTGTAAAGCATTTTGCATTCTTTTTTTGTGTTTCACATCTGTACAGCAAATATGAAGCAGGAGCTAGGAAACAGTTAGCTTAGCTTAGCCTAAAGACAGATAACAGGGCTAACTTGGCTTTGTCCAAAGGCAACAAAGTCCGCAAGGAGGGTTGTGGGACTATTTTCTGAAGTCTTGTCATCACTGAAGTTGCCAACCAGTGGAGACTCCTGGAAGTCATCGCTCCTGGCACAGAAATAGCCAGGCCAGTAACCTACATATAGTGTTGTTACCTTTGAATATCCCATATACAGCCCGTGGATGTAACTCTGTATCTACCATACAGACATGAGAGTCATATCAGTCTTCCCATGTAACTCTCAGAAAGAATGTATTTCCCAAAATGATGAACTATCCCTGTAACACTTGCATTTTGATTTGTTGTATTATTATGTCATTTCTTGTTACTATTAAACCGTCAAGTATGTGGATTTCTAGTATATTAACTGCAAAAGCAGTATACTATAAAGATCAGCATCTCTTTCAGTATAAATATATGTATTTAGTATGTAGTTTACAACTGGATCACTGCAAATGTCAATACTTTGTTAAATACTGTATGGTTGTTTTATAGCTGTCTAAAGATCATTTTAAAATAAGTAAAATACACTATTTGTCTGTGACTATTTTACACATATTTGTCTCTCATTTGTAAAGTATCCTAAGTGTTAGTCAGCACAGTGATGCTAATATTTTGCCCTCTCAATACAAATGCTGTAAAATTCACTGTAAATGATAGAAACACTTCTCAGTGTAACACAATCCGGTTCAACAGAGGAAGAAACAAACAAGCCTCCAAAATGACCATGAAGTTGAATTAACACCTCTCTAAAACTCTTTAAAGAAAAACTGAGCATTGCAACCTTCAGGAAGGCAGGATTTATTGCAGGGTTGTTGTACCAGACTGCATTAGTTTTAGCTAGGTGTCCCTGAGAAACTGGCAACTGTGTGTGAGTGAATGAATATGGTGAAGCAGTGTGTGGGTTTTTGCTTTTTCATGATTTCTTGGAAGCATATACCACCCTCAATCAGTAATGCCTGAGTAAACAAAATATTCAGTGGGGCACTACACTGCTTTTCCAGTGTCTCCCTGTCGCTCTCCATGGTGCTGAACAATACAGTCAGTGAAGCAGGCACTAGGTACTGACTTTCCTTTGAAATAAAACCAATTCACAATTTTTATGTGAAATCAGTTCATGACATGGAAATCCTAGAAAACATAAGCATCTGCCAGAGTGAGGTACAGGGTTTTATACAGTCAGGAAAAAAAAAAACACTTTCACCTGCTCTCTGACAAGAGAGACGTGCAGATTGGGTTATCCCCGTCATGCCATGTTCACTGTGAGCCTGTCACAAATGCACTGAAAAAACAGACTTCTGGATATATAAAGGCCTCAACCCCACAGGCCTACAGTTGTGGGGAGAATCCGCTTCACAACTCGCATGCCAAAACGATTTCACTGATTCTGCCTTGAGGCCAACAGGAAGTGCTCTCAAATCATATGGGCCTATAACCCTGGCCGGGGCTACTGCGAGCACAAGGCAACGGCACGGAAAGAGTTTACGCGGAGAGATCAAAGCTGTGGAAACATCACAGAGGCACAGCAATTTGATCACGCGCCAACCCCCAGGCTGAATTCATAATTGTCTCTTTAACAAATGTGCGCGTCTGTTCTCCGTTTCTAGGTTAAAAACCATCTGTCTCTCAGGGTCTGTATTACGTTCTAAGGATACAGCACTGGGAGACACTTGTCAAAATCTGTAAATTCTACTTGTTTGTTTAAACTGTTACGTTCTTTTTTTCTCTTAAAAGCATCCCTTTTTTTTACTGGAGTACTATTCATACCTTGTATTCTGATGACAAGGCTTCACAATTCAGTCACTAGTCCCACAGCAGTCAAAGTTTGAAGCTCATGTACTTCTATATTATTGCCTCAAAATATTCATTTGTAAGGCACAACAGCAAGAAAGAGAAAGCACTGAGCACGATGGTCTGTGTAAGAGTTGAAATTTGTTATTTTATGAATAATTAATAATGCTGACATTTTTTTCTTTATGTCTCAGATCATTTGTGCAAGCCTCCGTAGTAGTAATAAGGGACTGTTATAAATGATTGGGGTGTGGAAATGAGCTAAACCATATGTTAAACGTTTATTTTATTTGCACCCTCCTTTTGACTTAGAAATAAACATGTAAAACTCTTCCCCCGACATCTCAGTTTATCAGTATTGGTACAACAACTCATCCTTACTGGCTAACAGTGGCAAACCATGCAGAATTTAAAAATAATAATAAAACATTGGGATGAAAAAACATTAAAATACTCTTTCAAAAGAATGAAAAAAATATAAAAGTCTCCCCCTTTTTTAATCTTCCTCCACCAGTATTTATTTTCATACATTCCCTAAAAATCTCGAGCTTTAGAAAGGTTGCAGTACTATGATATCCCAAATGGTTCCCAGGCAGACGCTCTCATTAGTATGTCTAGTTCACACTGTATCAGCAGCGGTGCAGGGCAGACTTCCAAGATAGATATTTTAGAGTTTTCATGTTTCAGACAGCACTGCTAATCCTCACTACAAACATCAAACCACTCCCATTACATAAGCTAAAGCCTGCAGTGGGGTTGTTGTGGTGGTGGAGGAGGTGCGTATTTACAATGGCTCTGAAAAAAAAGAAAAAACAAAGCTCAGTGTTCATGACATATCTGAACACTTTCTGTGCTTTACAATTGGAGCACATCTGTGGGTAATCAACAAACGACATACAGTTGATGAGGAGGTGGATCTTTGACCCCACCATTTACAGGTTACGTGTCACTATTTCTGGTCATGTGGATATAATGTGAAATTCTTTCAGAAGAAAGGAGGTCACTCTGGTCAACTACAAATTAGTGTTAGTGTGTACACGTGCGCCCCTGACTACCAGTGGACTTACTGTAAAGAGCTGCATTTTATAGTGTAAGAAAACAAAGAGAGACAGTAACAAATTTGCAGGGACAGCCCAGATAATCTGGGGAGAAAAGCAACAGTTTAACAGGCAAAAGGAAAGAAAAGGAGAGACATATGGTAACTAAAGACAGGTAGACAAGACAAGTGACAGGCAACAAGCAATACAGACAGGCAGGATTAACAGCTGCATATCTGCCAGACACATGGCACACACGCTGGAAAGGCTTGCCTACAGACAAGCTAAACTACGGTCAAATCGCTGAACACTGAAAGCAAGGAAAGTCAGTTCAAAGCTAAACCTCTGCCTGTGTAAATCACTGTGTGGGACCATTATCCGTTTAAGAGATTTTGCTTGGGCCCCTTTCCTGTCTGAGTCTCTCAGATTGCCATTTGAGGATTATTTATCTGCTAAAAAAATCATGAAAAGACCCATGATGACATGGTGCTAACCCATCAAAATGTCCACATCTGTTTGTCATTTTGTAACCTACGTTTTTTTCTGTTTTAATGACCTTTTAGTGTATTATGGTTCAGCTATTATTTGTAAACACAAACAGCTTTTTCCAAGTACAACTGGGTTGTCGTATAAAATCCCTATGAAAACTAAATCTAAAAATGCCACCAAGAACATCAAGTGGAAGGCCATAAAAAGCATCTGCATGAAAACAAACTCCTCATACACCTTATATGCTGTACTTATCACCTACTGTCATAGTGTCTCAACAAAGAGCAACAATTCTACTTAAAGAACAGCTAGAGCAGTTACAAGTCTGCACTGTATCTACAAGTTTACCAAGTACTGAGGATGTTGTCTTTACCGAAACACATTGTGTGTACTCTTGAGGTTTAACAAGACTTTGGATGCATTTTCTTCCTTAAAAACATCTGAAAGCTGATAATAAAGTATTTTGAATTTGCATTGTTTATATCACTAGCACTAGCAGTGTCCTCCTTCGCTTCTTTTTGTCGGCAAACTGCCTCATCAACATGTTATGGCATTGACTGTAGATCAGTGGAATAGCACCTGGCAGGAAAAGGTATTGTGTTGCCACACACTCATGCATGCATGTGGGTCCCCATGTATGTGCAAGAGATTACAAAAAACAAAAACACTGCACCATAGCACTTGCAGAGGTCCAAAACTCCGCAAGGAGTTCATCTTCACATGTAACTTAAAACACTGTAAATAAGACCATCAAAAAAAGACAGGCATAATTACACTGATGGCCTGACTGTGAAATTTAAATTAGCAGCATGGCAGAGTAACAAGGCTGATAAGAAAAAATCAGGCAAGTAAAAGAAGCACAAAGACAACAAATAAGAATAATGTAAGGTGAAACAATAAACATAGGAAATAAACCAACCAAAGAATAAATTTGGAAAGGCAGCAGGACCTGCCAACATCAGTGCTTTAACACCACAGTGGAAATGCTCTATTCTTAAGATTAAGATTCCAATACAAGGCAACTTCAGCAACTGCACAAACTACAGAGGGATCCACACCAGGCAAAGTGTCGCTACAGCACACTGGATTTGACAGACAGATTACTGTGTATTATGATTGAGCAATGATGGAATATAGCTTTGTGCTCTATGTCCATCTGATTAATGAAGGCATAGTTGGCGGCATGGACATTACACTATTTGGAATAGACCTATTTTTCAACATGATGACGTGTCAGTCAAGTTTGTCAACATTATTGATCACATACTCATTAATAGATATATATAAAGATCAGTAATGTTGCAACAGTGTCTGCACCAGCTAGAAAAGACCAAGCAGTCAACCAATACAGTTACATTAGTCAGGTTTCCATCTATATTTAGAGTAGATTTTCCAGGAAATCAGCAAAAGAAAATATGAATTAATGTGTGTCTGCATCCATTGTTGTTGTGAATATTAGGAGTTGGCCATATTAAGAGAAGCAACTCAAGGCACTAAGTCTCCAGTTGGGTGCCACTAAACCACCGCAGTCCGCATGGCCACTATGGTACAAGGGTACTAACTGCACATGCTGTCCTCCAAGCTCATTAGAAAACATGATAAGAAGCGCAAGGCAGTATAATAGAGGCCTTATACTTTCCACTTTTGCAAGTATGCAAGGGTCCGCTGAGGTCCGAGTCACATAATTTCCATCATCACAGGGTGTAAACGAGGCTCTGTGTGGATATCTGCATATTCCAATTTGTTGCAAAAAGTCTGCATAAGCCACTACAGTACAAGAGCACCAACTGCAAACGCACGTCCACAAGGGAGTATAATTGAGGCCTGGGATTCTGACCTCATGTCTTGTATAAGATCTTGTATAAGATAATTTTGTCTTGAAAGTATGACACAATGTATTGAATATCTTGACAAGCTACTTAAAAAATGGTGCTCAATACTTGCAGACTGAACATAAACCAACCACATGCATGGCTGAGTGATCCAGAGAAACATGTCTTAGTTAGAGGATGACAGAAAACAGAGTGGTACTGTTAGTTGAAGAGTTTCCTCCCACACACTCAAACAGGCTGCAAATAAATTCTCTTAAATACAGTCCAAGGGAAGCAGGCTTTTGACTTAATTTGGCTTCTCACTTCAAGTAAAAACCACCTATCGCAGTGTGATTTTATTTAGTTGCTGGGTGCATTTAAACATGAGAAGAGACTTCAGTCAGCTTACATAACACGGTCAGAGCTGGAATAATTACTGTGCTGATAGTGGCCTTTAGCGAGCTAGCAAGATATGTTTATGTAGGACAACTGTAATGTTGTTGCACGTTGCCAACAGCTGGGGGACAGGAGTGAGGTTCCAGTACACTCCTTAGCTGTCATAAGCCTCATGTCATGAAGCATCTGTCACTGGATGTGACTTGATATTTAAATGCTCACGTTGTTTCTCTTCTCAATAACATTTTGCCTTTACATAGGGTGGAACAAGGGATTTTTAATTCAGTGTGTGTGTATTTGGCACTGTGTGTGGCGTATTAGCTAGTCAGACACAGCAATCACTGCTGGTGTAATCTTTAGCTGTTACCGCTGTTGTACACAGTGACAGTTGTAATCTCTGCCTCTCCTTTTGTGACTCACTTCATTTCTCACTAAAATGATCACTTGCTCTCTTTCTCTCTGGGTGTGAGTGTGTGTGGTTGGTAATCAGTCAGCTTAGCTCTTCATCTCAGTAAACAATTAGCCCGGAAGGCCAAGCCAGCCAATCATAGCCCAGTAGAGCCGGCTGGGCAGCCAATAGCAGCGAGGAACACTGAGTCCCCCTGTGACACGCTGACCCGCTGCATGTCGGTGAGCGTTGCTATGGAAACCCTACTGTACAGAGCAGCTCCGTGATAATGCAGTGAAGCGAGGGAGGAAAGAGAGAGGTGGGAGGAGAGTGGAGAGGGATGCTAGCAAACACAGGAGAAGAACAAAAAGCCATACTGCAGGAATAAGATAGAGGAGGAAAGTTTCCTAGAAATATAGCATCAGGAAGTGTTGTGTAGTTGGAAGGGAGAGTGGGACAACTTTAGACCTGACTGTGGGAAAGGTAGCTGGCTCTAAAGTGCACAACGTGTTCTAAAAGTACATAGGCAGCACAGCATCTCTGGATGTTTTGGCTCCTGACTCTTATTGCTTTGGACGTGACAGACCCAGAGGTTGCGAAGGTAGACTGTCAGCTTTAATCTGAGAGTAACCTGTGCTCAGCTCCATATCAGATGACCACTTACAGAACTATGACCTCTTCATGGCAGAGTTTATTTCAGAGTGCTAGAGGCATTTAGACATATTAACATCACATTCTTTTATTTATTTATGTTTTTTTCATTTTAATTTCACAATCACACAGTCTTAATATGTGATGACGAAAGCTCCAGACAGCTGATGCCCCACCTTTATGCATTACTAAATAACGCATAAAGGTGGGGCAGTTTTACTCTGGCTTGTATTTACCTGTCACTCTTAAATGACAAAAATAAAAAATAAAAAAGACCAAAAAACAAAACAAAATATAATTTGGCAAATTGTAATGCCATCTCACCCAGTGTTGGCTGGACTAGCTCCAGCCCCCCTGCTACCCTTAAGGATAAGTGATATAGATAATGAATGGATGGATTAATGGCAATGCCATATCAAGCAGAAAACCACTGTATCCTGGGTGTTGCCAACAAGGTGGCAGACAAGGTTAGCTAGCAAGACATTAAAACATCTAGCAACAGAAGAACCATATATTTTTCTGAGTAGTTGGTGCTCAAATAGAACTACAAAGAAAGTGTTTCCTTCAGCAGCACAAAAACCATGATATGCTGGCTGCTCAGTGCAAGATGGCAGACAAACAATGAGCTAATGGCGAAATTCATCAACACATCTCCAAATGAATGCTATTGTTGTTGTAGGTAAAGGGAAAATAATAAAAAAAAAAAACTATAGGTGGTATTGGTAACATGTTAGCCATAATACTCTAATAATTTTTGAGCTAATAAAAAGTAAGAACAATAAGTCTGTTTTGGACTCGCTCTGCCTCCTGATGGCCAGAAATTAATTACACTAGTTTAAAGGGTCCAATCTGCTGAATCTGAAATATACTCTTCCTAATTAAATTACCAGTTAGGAGAACAATTTTTACAGACAACAGTTGGTCCCAGTGTTTTTCCCCTGTCATACCAAGACTGAATACCGCTCTGGAAATTTCTTATCCCTGTAGGCTTTACACAAGCTGCGCTCTGGAGCAGGTTATCTAATGCCATGTAAATAACACAGAAACTTATACAGTGTGAAAAGGGACTAAATTAGTGCAGAGCTAAAGATAATCATGGGCAGAAAATGTGCCATGTGAAAATTACTACAAAGTGACATGTTAATCAGCTCAGCCATAGCAAGGTAAGATTTATCCTGGCAATACATTGTTGTTATTTTTAAGAGATTATTTGAGGATATTCATTACTATCTTGTGTTTTCATGCTCCAGTTGATCAGTCACTCTTTCTATTAAAAACCTTTTAATTTGACATATATTTAATTACCTCATAAATATATTGAAAAATGCATGCTGTTACATTAAGGACACTGTGTACTGTTGGAGCTAGATAAACACTCATAACTAGGCCAATCTCTGCTGCATTTACAGTATGTGGGCTCAAAAACTTCACACAGCTACAGTGTCTATCTGCCACACGACCCTCTCTAGGAGGTTTTCTTATCACTTCTTTGTCTTTTCTGCTGTCCATTTTTATCTTCCCCTTTCTTTCTGTAATGACTTCACTCATCCCCTGATTAGAGAGTATCTCTCATCGAAATCATGATAATCATCCATCCTGCCAACCAGCCATCTTTCCATTATCTGTTCATCATTTAACTGATCCATTCATCCATCAGTCTGTACATCTGTCGATCCATCTTCCCCTCCCTCCATCTGTCCGTCCACCCATCTGTCTGGTTATCTCTCAAGCCGACTTCTTTTTCTTTGTCCTGATTCAACCCCTCATACCAGTCTGGTCTGCGGATTTTATCAGGCTGCTCTGGACTAAGTGTGTGTGGTCCATACAGCCTGCAAGTTGTAGAGTTATGTAACAAGGCTTTAACTGCATGTATGCTACTGTCAGCTCTGTTGCTCAACTCACATTCTGCCAGATTTTGTTTGTGTGCATTTTTGCATGCAAAAAGTATATGCATGGGTGTGTGCATGCTTGTTTGTATTTTTAGGCAGGCAATTCATACGATGTGTGTCTCATTAACTTTGACTGAACTGAGCCCTGATCTAAGAAACTCATCGTGCGTCCTTTATATATAGTGTATGTGTAAATGGGCTTTTTTTTTTCATATAAATCATAAAAATAGGAACTGTATATCTCATTGCCATAATTATTTTTTTCAGCTTTTTACTGCAGTCAGATGAAATAAATAACACAGCGTCATGAATATGTGCATTTATGAGGCCAACATTTTGCAATTACAGTTGGATTTTTCTCACCAGTTCCACCAGAAAACTCTATACTTGTTTCAGCTGTATTTTTAACCATGCTGTTAGTGTGGCTCTAGAGATGGTAATGTCTGCCTGTCATTCAGTTGATTAAATATCACAAAAATTACTGGATGGACTGATATGACATTTGGTACAGATAAGCATAATGCCTGGTTGATGAAGTCTTGTGACTTCAGCGTTCCTGTCACTTTTTCTTTAGGGCCATCATGAATACTTACACTTACACCATAGTTGTGGTTTTGAATGAACAACTTTTGGCCATAACATTTTGTGTAGACATCTGGTCCCTGTTCCCATCTGGTTCATCCTCTGGGGAGCAGAGAACTGTAGTAACTTTGATGCCCTTTCATCCGCTGCCATCATCAGGTCCAAATTTTAATTTATCCAGTACTTTCACCTGATAAAATTCCCATGGGCCTCAGTTGTATACTGTGTCAAATGCTAACTAGAAAATGTTTCGATGTTAGCATATTATTATGCTAAACACTACATCAGCTTAGCATCAGCATGTTAGCATGCTGACTTCAGCATTTAGCTTCACAGATCTCACACAGACTGAAAACAGTACTGTGTTTAACAATGCAAGAGGCTGGTTTGAAGGCTTATCAGATTCCAAAACATCTATATAATACACACAAACAGGATTTTACAAATCAAGAAAGTTATCATAGTGGCAAGTATCATAGTGGCAAATATGACAGAATAGCTCCTCTTGTAAGAATGAAAGAGCTGCAATTTACCATGCAAGGCTCAAGTTGGTCAGAATGTGGCCTTAGTCTTGTGTTGTCTAGACAATGAATAAAAGCTGATAACATCTCATTTGGAGTGAAAAAATAGTTGAAAATTAGCCTGCTACACTGCCTCATAATCTAGGTCTTTTGTTTTGTATTCAAATATCTTACAGTACACAGTATACAGTATAAGGGCTGCCATGTTTAATCAATACTGTAATCTGTTTTCTAACATTCTCTGTTTTCTTGGGACCTGTTACTTGAGAGCTGCTGTCCTCTTCTGTCCCTCTAACCTTTTACTCAACCCTTAAGACTGCATGGCCTGAATTGAAGGCCTCCACATACAGTGTGTCCTCATGCAGCTGAATGAAAGGGTTAAGATTGGAAGAAAGAGAAGAGGAGGAGAGAGAGAAAGGAAGAGTCAGAGATCGAAAATTAGAACAGAAACTGAGAATCCTTTTCAAAGCCTGTCCTCATGCAACCCCCTGCCTCTGCATGAATGTGTGTGTGTGTGTGTGTATGTGTTGACAGGGCGCGGCAGAAGAAAGGATGACCTGAGAAGACCTCTGGATAAACTCCTCCTACTGTACATCTGTCACCTCTGTAACTGTCACCAGCCTGTCAATCATTCTCCAGTAACAAGTTGTTTTCACAGAAGACAGTTGTCAGTCACTCTTAATATCGCTCTTTGACAGCCAGTGTTTGGTTCACACATCCTCCTATGCTCTCTGTCACACACTCTCAAACCCACCTCCAAAACACCCACAATGCATCTGCCCGTGTGCCTCTCCCCCACCCCCCCTTACCTCCATCTGAGTACGTCTCTGTTCCGTATCCGTCTTGCAGCCCGTTGTTCCACGTACCCTCGTATTTCCCACTCGTCCCTGTGCTCTCCCGAACACCATAGCGTCCCTTAAAGCCGTGCGTCCACTCTCCCTTGTACACCCAGCGACCTTTATTCTCAACACCCACTCCATGTCTCTTGCCCTGAGCCCAGGTGCCCTGGTAGGTGTTACCACTGGGCCAAGTGTAGACGCCCAGCAGCTCAAAACCATGGGCCCAGGACCCACAGTACTCGCCCTGGCCTTTGGGTCCCGTGCAGATCCCGTGGCCGTGCGCCTTCCCCTCCTCCCACCCTCCGCAGTATGACCCCCCATCGTCAAAGTTGAACCTGCCGCCAGTGGACATGCATGAAACAGGTCTTGGCAATTCCCCTGAAGCCTCGACAAAAAGAAAAAGAAAAGAAAAAGAAAAGAAAGGGAGAAAAAAGAAGGACAGGTTGGTGCTAGAACCAATCCATGGAGCTGAATTTAGAGGTTGGTGTGGTCGGGGGTGAGGAGGAGGAGGAGGAGGAGAAAGTTGGGAAGGGGAGGGAGAGAACTCCCACAGAAATCAAGAAACGCCACTCTCTGTTTTCAGCTGGCTTGAAGAAGAGAAAGGAGGAAAAAACAAAAAAACGGGAATAACAAAACTTGGCCCCTCACAGGAGTGTCAGGGGTCTCCCTGCGTGGTGGGAAAGCGCAGCGTGATGATGTTCACACCATCCTCTTGGTGGGCTCTTTGTAGCTTTGGTTAGCACTTCCAAGCTTCTCTGTGGCAGATGCAGGTGAGAGAGGAGGAGAGTGGGCCCAGAGCTGCCATTATCCTCTCTCAGCAGGAGATGAAACCATCAGGCAGCTCCACCGGCCTGCCATCAGCCTGCCTACACAGTCTACGACACAAATGCAGAACTCTTCCTCCTACTCTTCTCCTGCTTTCCGCTCAGGCCCACTCGTTCTGCCGCCTCCTACCTGATGATGCCTCCACCTCTCTGGGGTGTAGAGTCAAGAAGCCTCCCCGGTGGCAGCCCTTCAAACCTCTGAGCTTCCAGCATAGAAGCCACCCTGATCAGCAGTGAGGCCACAACTTTGACATATTGTGTGATGAGAGAAAAAAGAAAAGACTTTACTCTTTCTGCTCCTAATAATCAGACAAAAAATGATTTCAACTCTGAACGTGGGGCTCACTTCAGGCTTCACAGTCTTCTTATTCTCAGCCTTCACACACACACTGTGCCTGATCACACAGCGAAGGAACACACATGCATAGAGAGAGGGAGAGAGAGAAAAATGGGGGAAAACACATAGGGTAATCTGCTTGGCTGCTTTTTGTTTTTTGTTTTTTTTGTTTGTCCTGTGGTGCTGGAGAGCAGCAATGCAGTCTCCTGCCTTGTGCACGCACCCACTATATGCAAGCACACACACACTCTTTCTGACAGCAAATGCGCACACACAGACAATGAAAATAAACAACTGAATTGATTAATTTCTCCTCCTCTGGTCCCCCTCTCCCTCTCAGTCTGTCTGTAGGTCTTTAATCCACTGCGTCCATAAGTGGTTTATCCTCTGCGTGGGTTGCCTTCAGGTTGCCTGTTTGATCAAATAACATCCATCCATATGATCCTGTTATGGTGCGTTCTGTCCTCTTCAGCATCTCCTGCTCGTCTCCATGTTTCCCTATGGAGCGCTGGCTGACGCACAGCCTGCCTGCCTGCCTGCTGTCTTGGTCTTACAATCTCTTCTCCTATGGCTGGATCGCTCAGTCTCTCTCTCTCTCTCTCTCTCTCCTGCTCTCTTTGAGTGTATGTCTCTCTCTCTCAGAAAATCTGCTCATTAGAGAGGACTGTTCCAATGCAGCCAACCAAGCCCCCCCCCCCCTTCCCTCCTCCTGCTCAATAGCACACTCCAGCTCTTAAAGAGACACACACCCCACACAGAGTAGAGCCTCTCTCATCCTCCCTCACCTGTAGCTTTTATCATTTTCTCAGCCTTCGTCGTTCTGTGTCTTGCCTCAGTCTCAGCTTGTTGATCTGATCTGACAGTCTAAAGATGACTGCAGTGGCAGTAATACATATTATCAGTCACCATACAGGTTCACACATTTAACATGTTATTAAATCCACCTGTTTGCTTTCTTGCTAAGAGTTAAGAGAGAAGATCAGTGTCACTTTCATGTCTGTACACTAAATGCGGTGGCAAGAAAAGGTAAGTGCACCTTTAGGAATTACCTGCATTTACATATAAATTTGTCTTAAAATATGGTCAGTTCATTGAAGGTACAATGAACAAGTAACACACAAAACACTGTACTGCTCTTGTGTGTATAGAATTAGCCAGGAGCTAGCAAACCTGGAGTGCAATCACTGAAACATGATTGGAGGTGTGGGTTATTGCTACTTTGACCTTTAAAAAAACACTCAAACATTTTTAGTTTCCTTTCACAATAAGCACAGCCTGATGTGCTCCAAACCTCGCAGAAAAGAGATCTGAGGAATGCTATTGGTGATTTACACAAGGGTGCAAATGGTAACAAAGGGTAACAAAGTAATGTTAGAGAGTTTAAATATTTATCGGCCCATTTACAGACAAACTGTCTATAAATTGAGACATCTTATGCTGCGTTCATGTGCTCCTCGGATGGTCCAAATTCCCATTTATTTTCCATCATTCCACTCTGTGAACAGCAACTATCAGTTACAAAATAATACAGCATTACGAATTCAATGTTAGCAAAAAAAAAAACAAGAAAAAAAATGCAATATATGAATTTGTACCATTAATCAAAAGTTTCTTACCATCAGCCAAACATTTACTTCTGTCTGCCATGTTTTCTGTATATATCCACCAGCCAAAGCTGATGCAGTAGGACAATGACCAGAACATTGAAATGAATCTACTACAAAGACAATCTGTGGCGCAGTCAGAGCCCAGACCTTAAACCTTAAACCAAGAGATACTAGACCTCAAGAGAGCTGAGCTGAAGCAGTTCTGTTGGAAGAAGGGTCCAAATTTTCTAAACATTAAACCAGTCTCATCCACAGCTACTGCCAACAAGAGCTGACCAGTTATTAAATCCAAGGTTTGCACTGACACCATCAGTGCTGTGAATGTTTGATGGGTGTGTTCAATAAAGGCACTTAAGATTTGTTATTTAGTTCAAGCACATTGTGTTTATCTATAACCAGGCAATTCCAATGGGTTCTCATACTTTGCTTGCTGGGACTGCATTGATTGAAGTACGCTGTTGATGACTGAAAAAGGCAGCATGTCCTCACAGATAATTTTTATTTAACATGCAGAGGTGTTTTATGTTGAAGCAGTGAAAAATTACATATGAAAATCTTCTATAAAAGCATTTCTTGAAAGAGATGTCCCTTTAACACTGTAACAAACTGTGTCCCTGTAACACTGCACAATCCACAGAGGTCACTGTCAACAGTGTCAGGGAGCAGTTCCACTTAAAACTTAAAAACACCAAGGCATTGTTTTTGGACCAAAAAATTAAGGGCAAAAACTGACATACTTGGTAATGCCTGCATTTACAACACAGTACAATCACAATTTTCCAAATGATAATTCAATAGAGTCTTACAGATTAAGCTCTGTAGCTCAAAAGATTTCTAATCTCAGATATTTTATGCATAAGTGCATGTAGCATGTACAGTAGTCTGAGATTAATTTAAATAACCTGATTACAAAGGAGCATATTATCATATTCAATGCTAAGCTTCCAAGATACCTTTTCATTATTAGCATGGAAGAGTCCAAGATTCAGTTATTACTGGTGGCTACTGAGGAGCTTTGCCTTCACAGTTGAGGGTTGAAAGGCAACTTCTCATAGAAAACTGAGACTGTGAGGCAGTTGAGGCACATCACAAGCACAATTTGAGGCATTTAACCATTACTGAATTGGAACAATGGAATAAACATCTCCATAAAGGGCAAAGCCATGGATGTATTAATAAGATGAGATACTTCCTAGATACCACCCAATTCATTCGATTTTATGTTAACTGGGTGCATATGCCAGAGAAGTTGTCTAGGGTCTCTGAAAGTCTAAAGCATACGCATCAGAGTGTCTCCTGCTGGCTGCCTGCACATATGAATGGAACAAAAATTAATCATTTTCATCAGATTTTTGTCTCAAATTCTGATAATAAAAGGAATATCTCTGGGTTTGTAAAGATTCTGTATGGGAGCATCCAGGACCAATTGTGGCCACTTTGCCAAGTAACTGTTAACTGTAAGTTGCCAGTTAAAACAATGCAGATGGCTGCATTGGTTATGTTGCTGTTGATGCATGTGGTATTTTGTGTACACTGTGCAGGTCAGGTCTTGGAGCAGCGTTTTTCTGCCCTGTGTGATTCTCTATGGATTTGTCTTTAAAATTCACGGTGATTTGCCTTGCTCAAGAGCATCTCAATTGTGTTTGAGGAAGGAAAAGTGAATTAACACCCTCACTCTCTATGCTGGACCTAATTTGAGCATTATGTGGATCACAAAACTGATGTTTAGATCTCAGTGTAGACAGAGAGGAAACAACAGGTGATATTATTATATGTCCTTTAAACCACTCTTCTGTCTTTCCCCTCCTACCTTTCCCTGACTGTACCCTCTCCGTCCTCCTCACATCATTAAGTGCCTCTCTCTCTCCATGTCGTCCTTTTCCTGTTTAGCTCCTCCCTGCAGCTGTCCTGTTGCTGTTGTTGTCCTTGTCCTTCTGTCTGCCAGTGTCTGAGAGAGCTAAGCCAATTCCAGCCCAGATTACAGTAATAAAATCACAGTGAGGCTGGGGATTAAGGCTTAGGCCTCTAAACACACTGGTAGTAGAGAGAGAGAAAGAGGGGGGGGTAGGGAAGTGGAGGAGGCAGATAGAGACAGTGAGCAGGTGAAGAAGAGGGCAGGCAGGAGAGGTAGGGTTAGTGTGATTTCCTGACCACAACAGAAGGATTAGGATTTAGAGTTAGTAAGAAGTAAGTTAGTAACACAAGTGTGCATGCTCACAAATCCATGACATCATGTGAACATAATCAATTAGAGTTAACACAGCTCTGACACAATCATGGATAATGATTACTGGGTCATTACACATGCCATTATATTGTAAACAAAAAAAATGTAACTCACACACAAAAGTAAAAATTCTTATGATAAATTTTTATAGAAGTTCTGACAGCCATTTCAGAATAAAATAATTTGTCTAAATGGTTTTAGTGTGGGTTACAGCGATATATATATATATATATATATATATAAATAATCAATAATAATTAATAATAATTAAGGCCATGCTATACTATTTCTTAGACATGTAGTCATTTGATGAATGAATGTGGAAATTATTAACTACAGCAGCTTTGAAATACAGCTCTGACCTTGTGTATCATTTTGAAGCATAACATCATGTAATGTAGTTCTGCACTACACCAATATAAAAGACACACAATTTAAAGAATTCTTTCTTTTTACAATAAAGGCGTGTGTGTGTGACTTTGATTAGCTTGTGTGTATACTTTCAATAGTGTGTCTGTAGTTTCACTTACTTAATGTTTATTGTTTCAGTCTGCGTGCCTATGTAACGCCTCATACCCTCCATGATAGAAATGGTTTCTAACCATTATGAATGTCAAAGGCCAGTGTCTCCATGCTAGATCAGATGATAACAGTCAAGTGAAAGAAAATGTGCTTGTTTTAGGCAGCCTTATTTAGCAACTCGCTGTGTTTGCTCACCATCTGGTCTTTCTGTACAGCGTGTGACATCACCAAGCAATCAATAAGGGCACTCCTCTAGGTATCCCATAATTACATAAGGGTGCCTTGAAACTGTGTACCTTAAGGATCACAAGACTGGGGAACTTAATGTTGGGTCACCATTTTTGGCCACTTAGAATGGATGATCAATTCTGCACAGCCATAAATGATTCAGGCCTCCGATATATAAAGACCTCATTAAATCCAAGTCTGCCAGTCTGTTCTATACACAAAGTTAAGAAAAAGCTAGAAATATACCTCTGCTTCAAACTGGCATACAACAAGTTTCTCTCTTCCTTTCCCTCTCTCCCTCTCACACACACTCACGACTGACGTATCTCTGACGATTACACACTATGTGCCCCCACGTCAGCAATGCACCCAAAAAAAATCTCTTCTCTTTAGTTATTTATAAAGTCTTTTTTTGTCCCGGAGTTAAAATAAAAAAGGGGGTCGCAGGAAAATTGAGGGGAAGAGGGGTTGTGAAGGAGGGAGAAGTGAACGAGAGGGAGGCAGCCTCATTCTCATCCATCTCTCCTTCTCCTCTATTATTCATCAGCCTCTTCTCATCCCTCGTTCAGCTTGCTGATGGAGGATAAAATAGGTCACAGAGGAAAAGGCTGGTGCTCGCACAGTGAGTGATGTCTTCCCTGACATATCGTGCACTCATCTCCTCCTCCTTCCCTGCATCCCTCGCTCCTCTTCCTCTCCCTTTCACGTCCCTGCTGCTGCTGCCACTGTCTTCTCGTCCCATCTTTCTCACCTGCTCTCTCTCTACCTTCTCCTCTCTCTGACACTGCTTCCCCTCACATCCCTCCCATCTATTGAGAATTCCTGAATTCTGTCTTTCCTCAGCTCAGCTCACAGTCTCCTCTCTTTCTCTTCTTGCTTGCTGTAGAGGGGCAAAACTAAGACAAAGGAAATGTGTTGCTGCTGACTATCTACAGGGGGCACACCAAACCATCACATCTACGGATCTTACTATAGGGAAGGAAAGTAAGCAAAAGAAGGTGGGAAAAAGCTTACTTGGCATGAATATAAAGGAGAGATGTAAAGATGTAAATTCATTCAGAGGGAAAGGAAGAAAGATTGAATCATGTTTTTATTTGAGCTGTACTACTTTTCTGTACTTTCTTGCTCAAACTCCCAATTGAAACTTGTAGTTGCTATTAAAGTACAGTCTGCCATTTTCATGTGGGGCTTTATTACAGTGGAAAAGGACAATAAAAACCAAGGACAACAAACTCCAACACCAGTTTTATATTTCTGGGAGTGAATGCTAATGTTGCCCCATATCTGCTGGATGTGACAGTGATGACACACCAATCAGCCACTGCATTAAAACCACCTGCCTAATATTGTGCAGGTCCACCCTCATAGTGCCAAAACGGCACCTATCTGCCGGGGTATGGACATGGAACTTCTGGGAGTGTCCTGTGGTGTCTGGCACTGGGACATTGACAGTGGATCCTTTGCACGCTGTGGGCTGCAGGGTGGGACCTCCATGGATCTGGCTTGGTCTGCAGCAATGTTTAGGTGGGTGGTATGTGTCAAGTAACATCCGAATGAATGGTAGAATCAGGCTGATCAGTGTGTGTCAGTGTTGTTCTGACCTACTGTATGATTGACAGCAGCAGGATGTAAAAATGTCAGCATTAAATATAATTTAGTAGGGTCAGTGAACAGTTATTTTATTGAAAATGAAAACCTGTGATCTCATTTGATCAGCTGGTAAATAGTTTCTTTTGAAATTTCACTTGCATTACTGAAAAATATTTTACACACGCACACACACAAACACAAACACACACACGTTACTTGTTTGGCATATTCCACTACTGGTCTTCATAGAAGACTTTAGCCATGGCGAGGGCAACCTTGGCAATCTTTTTGTCCTTGGCATCAGGGCCCATGTTAGCTCGTGCCAGTCCTATCCAGTACTGCTCTGTGCGGATCTGGTAATCTGTCACGGTCTCCCCCTCCTGCACTGCTGGGTGCTCTTCTTCATCTGGAAACACACAGACAGGTAGAAAGGTTAAAGATGCATGTTCAAGTGTCTTGGTCTATTTACTGAGAACAGCTGTAATTCAGCTGTTTTCCTGCCAAGTCTGATGGCACAGAGGGAGGTCAGTAGAGACTACCAGCGGTTTACAGAAGTCATTCTAATGTCTCATTCTAATGTCTGAATCATTTGTGTTGCCACAAACATCTCTCAGGGACACGCTGACATATGGCTACACACAGCTACAGAGAAAGATACAGACAGACAAGCAGACAACATAGGTAACCTCGCATGCGTGTGTCACAGAAAATACAACACCAGGAAAAAAACCTGGAAACTGTCATATACAGCCACCCCAATTCATTCATCAGAAAATGTGGGGGGAGGGAGGTTCTCAAATGTGTTTGGATGTCAGTATAGCAATTTGTTGTAATTTTCTCATGGGCCAACATGTAGTCTGATGGTGAAATATCATTGATAAGCTATTATGTTACTGAAAATAATTAAAGATAGAGATTTTTACTGAATTACATAAAAGGGTGAATTATTAGTGTCTGGAGTTTCCTAATGACACTGTGTGTGTGTGTGTGTGTTTGGAATGGTGGTATACCACATATGAACATCTGTTTAATGTCAGGCATATCCTACTCTGGATACAGTGCTTGTTGCTCATTAGAAATCACATTAAAAGTTAAAGCAGCCAATAAAGAGACAAATGAGTGCAAGACAAAAAAGAGGTGAAATAATCTCTTGCCTTCCTCATCCTTGCTTTCCTCTTCAGACGACTCCTCCTCCTCCTCTTCCCCTTCTGCTCCTTTTGCCTCCTCCTCCTCCTCCTCCTCCTCCTCGTCCTCTGACTCAGACTCTTCCAGCCACTCTTGCGTCTCTGTGGAGAAAGAATCATAAATCCAAATGAAACCTCATACCCCTCTCTCCAATCTTATCATCACTCCAACTCCTCTCCTGCGTCAGAGGATACTCAAACATGACAAATCAGCACACACACTGACTGCTTTAGACTACCTGAGGCCTGTACTATGAAGCGAGTTCAACATACCCAGGATATCTTTTCTTTATCTGGCTTCCCTGAACATAACAACCACAGTCTGGCGAAGTGGTCGTACGAGGCTGGTTATCAACTCATTAAGTCAACCCAGGATTTCCCAAGCACATTCATGTGAAAGAGGTGGAGTTGTTAGTTAAAAGCAGCGTTGTCAGAACCATGAGTAAAGTACTTAATATGATATGAGAAGTAACAGACACCTGCATACCGGTTTGATTCTAGTGACATTCATAAATGACATTTAATATGATCACATGACAAGAATAGAAACACTAGAATTAATTCCCAATTATCAAAGTCACGCTGAGGATTTATTGTAAATAAGTAAGTAAATAAGACAGTAATGTCAGACTGTCTCTGATGCAAAAGCAGAAAGGAGAGGAGAGAGTTAATGTCTGAGGTCGATCTGACTGAAATGATCATTTATAATCGTGGGAAATATTCAACAGTGTGTAGATAAAAGAATTCTGTTCAATCAAAATGAAGATATAACAGTAAGTATGTGATCACTTAGTGTGATTAACTCTGTTGTGGACATAATGGAACAGCAAAACAATCACATTGATCTATAAAAATGTCTATCAATCTTTGTCAATTGTCACTTTACTGTAAACTCTGTTCCTGTTGGGATCCTGCAGAAATGATGACGCTAGTTTTCCAGTGATCTGATTGGTCACTAGTTGGGCTGTTGCCAGTTTTGATCCGATCCTCTGAAGTTAACCTGCCCCGGAGCAGGTTAGCTGTTCAGCATCAGTTACCATGGCAATTTACCCTGCTAAGAAGAGAACCGCCGTCGCAAGACTGAAAACCCGGAGTTAAACCTGAAGTTACCTCGCTAACCTCAAATCCTGCTTGGTAGTACAGGCCTCTGGTGAGGTGACACTTATTAAATCTAAGATCATTTTTGCTACTTAAGTGTCTTTTATACTGGCTGACTCACTTGGATCCATTTCAATCAGAGTCTCCCACCGGTCCATCTTGTGGAGGTCCAGACAGTAGAAGTCATTCAAGGTGAACTGGCGGTCACCAACCTCAAACATGCCCCCATATATGAAGAGCTTGCCCTGACGCACCGTTGCCATGGCATTGGACCTCGGGCAGGGCTCCACCAGGGGTTTGGAGGCTGAACATGAGGAGATAATTTTTTTTAAAATTAGTTTAGTGTGTGTGTGTGTGTGTGAATGTGTGTGTGCGTGTGCGTGCATGCAGAATCTTGCCATCCTCCTCCTCCTCCTCTTCCTCTTCCTCCTCCTCATCGTCCTCCTCCTCCTCCTCCTGAGCTCCAGGGATCACTTCCTTGATGGTCATCACTGTGCCATCCTCAGAGACGATTTCCTTGATGACCTCAGTGGGTCCTTGAGGAACAGCCTCCTCCCCCTCCTCTTCCTTCTCTGCTCCCTCCCCCTCTGCTCTACCCTTCTTCCCCCTTCGTCGTTTCTTCTTCTCTGTCTTATTTCCCTGAAAAGACAGAAACAAAACGATAAACAACCACAAACATTTGCTGGAACAGTTCAGCAGCACCTCATACTGTAATGATCTGGTCACATGCCAGAGATGCCATTCAGAACATTATTTAACAAATGTAAAGGACAAATGATGAAGGTAAACTGTCAAAAAAGTATTCAGACCTTAACTCACATTAATGATCATAGTCACAACTTTTTTTCCCACAACATGTAATGGAACAACAGCCAACTTTAAAAAGGAACTCCAAATATTGCCTGTAAGCAAAAGGTGAATATGTGTCATCAGGTGTAAGTAAGGTGCATGGATGTGTGGAGCAATTCTCAAATCTGATGAAACTCATCAAGGTGTAGCCTGTTCTGCTAATTCTAAGAGCAAAGAGTTTGAACAACAAGCTGGCAGGGTTTTCCTCTTTTTCCAGAAGAAAACAGATTCCATTAGCAAGGGAAAAAAAGCATCACTCCAACCTAAAAGAATGTGACTTGGCTCGGTTCAGCTGGGGAATTTTAGTGTAGGTCATGTGTCAACACCCAGGCAGCTGATGAGTTTTCTGGGGAACATCTATGGCACCTCCTAGGGACGTCATAAGAACTGACACTTCAGTACCAAATCAGTGCTAAAATTCTGAAAACATGCCGGTACTTGTTCTTCTACAGCACCATAGATGTCATAGGTACTGGAGATGTGATTCCTCTGGGACCACTGAGGGCAGCATAATAACTCTACAAGTGTTCTAGTCTGATGGCAAACACAAAGAGAAAAAGAAAGACACAGTAACAATAACAACAACATGTGGAATGGCAGCGGCGAGTGTGGGTCCACTGACAGCACCACCATGACTGGAAAAAAAACACACCAAGAATCGTTTGAGGCAGATCATCAAGGCCAAGTTTTAGATAAAAAAAACAAGCCAGTATGCAAACAGTGTCACAGAGCATTTCGAAGGAAAGGAGGAAACAACCTAAAAACATTTATAATATATATATAGAAGCAGCTCAGAAACAGTCATCTGGATCTGTATACAACAATCAGGGGGAGTGAGTTTCAGATTTGGTATAGAGAATCATGACATTCCAATGATATTGGTACCAACTAGCAAATTTCTGGTATTGTGACCTCCCAACTCCCTAATCCTGATTGGTCGTTGCTGTCAGTCGGATAGAATTATGTATGCATTACCATAAAAAATCCCAAATTGCTCATGGAATAAGAAACTGTAATTCAACAGTCCTCAACATGCATCAGCACTAATTATTACTGGTTATTCCAAACAAGGACACTGGGATGGGGTCAAATAACCACATGACAGGTTAATGTGGAAAAAGTCAAGTGTGTGGATTAACTTCCAAATTTGAGAAGATAATTCCCCAAAACTCAAGTGCCAGATATGTCAAAATAAAATGACTTAACACAAATCTATTTATATAAATCTGTTAAGAAAATCACCTGAAAAGTAGCGGCTGAGCTGTCTTGCAACAGCTAACTATCGTGGTTGATGTTGGGGTGGCCTACATGCTAATAAAGTATAATGTAATGTAAGTCTGATTGTTTTCCTCATGCATTAAGAAGACATTAAGATGCATTTACCCAGAGAAATGATGCTTTCATCCATATAAACTTGGCAAACATTCATTCATGAAGCAGATAAATCATGGCCTTGGAGCTTACCCTGAGAAGGCCGGGGAACCAGCGGTTCTTCACTATGTCATACAGGTACAGGTCGTTGTAGAAGTCGCCCTCCAAGATCTCCTCCTCTTCCTCATCGCAAACCCCACCAAACAACACCGCCCGCCCCCCAGGGCCCACAGCCAGGGAGAAACCAGAGCGAGGAGGGGGCTTGTTACCTGAGGGGTTCACCCTGGACCATGTCCACTTCTCTGGAAGACAAAGAAAGAACCAAGACAAGTCACTAAAGAACAGGAAGGATAATACTGAGAGCAGAGGGAGCCTTGTGGATGACTGAGAACCTACACAGACAGGAAGGATGGTAGCGGGAAGTTTCTAAAGTTCATAAGATGGACTGTCTTAAATCATTTTGTCTCTAGAAACCAAGTTTGTTTATACCTTGGCTGTCTTTACCCTCTCGCTTAAGAAGAAACATGTCAGTGTGGATGGTCCCTTTCTCGACATCCTTCTTGACTCTCTAAACACAAACGCAATTATTAGAACGACCACAATACAGAAAGCAATTTATCATCAAAATGGGGAAGGCAGACATGCAACTACAGTATCAGAGCACATACTCACCACTTTAGAGTATCCCCCATAGATGATGACACCCGTACCATCAGGTGTTGAGGTCATCTGACAGGCAGAGCGCATGGAGGGGGCGGAGCCTGATGGAGTGAGGCGTGACCAGGAGAAAGTGTCCAGGGAGAAAGAGTAGACATCATTGTAATAGATAAAATCCCTGTGGGGGTGTCAGGAGAAAAAAGGGCTGAAACTGAGGAAAAAGTAGAAAACAGCTTGAGTAGTGTTGACATCATGACTTGTTGCAGGGGGACAAACCAAAATGAGCTTCAAGTTGCATGAAGCAATTTCACACATGGAAGAGTTCAATCATTCAAACTTAAACACGAGTATACCAGCACACCGCATACACAATGTTTCTGTTTTCTCACCGTAATCTGAACTTTAAGCCAGTTGATGCCAACACACTGCTGTCTGGATTTCATTCTTTAAGCTGTTTTGGTCACTTCAGGGTAGAACTCCACAACATGCTGAACATCTCACACACATACATGTGTGTATGCCGTGTGTGCCTTATATGGCCACAAAATTTGTGTGATAGTCAGCAGTTGCTTGTTTATACATACAGCACAGAGCAACACTAGCATTCATTTGCAGTCATGTTCCTCGTACACTGATGAATTTAAACCTGCTCTCATTTTAGCTTTGTTTTAGGCTCCAACAGTTCCTGAGACAAATATGCTCTTTACTAAAAGCCGGATTTATCAGAGCTTTTTTGCTGAAAACAGCTGCCTCCTGCTGCTGGAGGTGAGAACAGTGAGAACAGTGACAATGAACCACAACACTTAAGTTGTGTCCTGAAAAACCAAAACAATGAACTTAATGAAGACACTAAAACACTCAGTATCACGGAGGGAATAAGAATACTGATTTGTGCAGCTTTAAGTTTGACTGAATATGCAGTGTCTCTGGAGAAGTAGTTGATTCACTGCTTCAAGGAGAAGCCTGACTTTATCCTGCATTTTTTTTACGGCCAACAAATGTCCTGACACAGTGTCTTTTCTGGTACTAGGCATTAGTGCATATTCAAAGTATTACAGGGGGCTTTAACCATAGATGAAACTATAATCATACTTCCACATATTCTAGTTCTAATTTGTTTGTTTGTTTTCTTTTTGTAAAGTGTTCTTGGATTACACAAAAGGCACTTCAAATCAAATGTATTATTATTGTTGTTATACTTAAACTTATTTAATACATTTTAGACTTATACAGCCAGTCTGTATATGCCCTCATGAATCACTGCTCTCCATTGGATTAAATTAGTCTCTTCAAGATCAAGATCATTTAAAAGAGGCTCTCTCCCTTCACTCATTATAGATATCAAGAACATGCAAACCAATACATTACCTGCCCACCATCATCACCATTAAACAGACCAACTATTCTTTATTATTAATCAGTAATCAGTAATTTCTGCCTACTTGGTGCTCTCATGGAAACCTCCAAACAACAGCAGCTGTCTCTTGCTGAGGACCATCCGGTGACCGCTGCGCCCCGACGGCCCGCCCGGCGCCCTGGAAAAAACACGAGTCATTTCTAAGTACTGCTGTCTGTTAAATGATAGTTATAAACACAAACACCTAGCACATCACACTTGTACAACCTGATCAAGTTGGAACTTTATGAAGTTATGAGTTAATTAATCAACTGCATATTACATTACATGATAGGAAATCCTAATGAATTGAATCTAATACATGCATATTCTATATATTTCTATCATTTTAATTTAATAGTATTTATAGTTACTCTCAGGTCCCTGTATTCACACATTCAATGCGCTGACCATTACTTCCACTTATCCTGAGGCTTTTGCTTATTATTACATCTGTTATTATGAGCTTGCACACATACTTGATGTTCTCCCAGGTGTGTGTAGCCAGGTGTAGCACCCAAAGGTCCTTGTAGTGGTAGAACTGTTCCCCGTTTGGAGAGGCAAACTCTCCCCCAAACACCCATAGCTGGCCCCCACCCTGTGGAACAACCACCGCCTGATGGGAGGAAAGAAAAGAGTGAGGAAGGAGTGAGACGAAGGGGAGGAAGAAGACCGCATAAACAGAGTGAAACAAGGAGCTCTGATGTCCTCAGATTTCGTTGTTTTTCTTGCAACAGGCCATCAGCCATGGTGACACTGCTGATGTGTTTCAAAGTTTCCCCAGTTTGTGCTAAAGCACTCTGCCCCCTTGTGTCTGACATGAAGAATCACATCATCAATCGCATTTCAAATTCAGCGACATACAATCAAAATGTCATCTGCTACTGTAAATCAAATACTGTAAAACAGTGGAAAATGTAGGATTTGATGTCAGCTGGGCTCTAAATCAGAGCAACAAACCATTGTGATGTTTCAACGTGAGCTTAAATACTGTGTGAATCTAGAAGAAACTTGAGCATCCTCTTTAAGGGCGTACCTGGTGGGAGCAGCGTGGTGGAGGAGGGTTTGGGATCTCTGATTTAACCCAGCTGTTCTTCTTGATGTTGTAGAAAAACAGATCGTTGTACAGATATGTCTGCAAAAAAAAAAAACAACAACAGACACAACATTTGTATCAAAGAGCACAACCTCCACTTCATACACAGACTGTACAGTGTAAATGATAGTGAAACTGTTGTGTTAAATATAAATCTCTGTTAGCAATTGTTTATAGAAGCTGCCGTTACTACCGCTAGATGCCTGACCTCTCTGCATCCAAAGTGAAAAGTTTTTGACTACCTTTTTTCCATTGAAGAATTCTCCTCCAAACAGGATGAGTTCATCTTTCTCAGGATGGGCAGAAAGTGACGCATTCAATCTGAAAAGCATGAAGAGACATCAGAGACTAAGATACATATTATATTATTATATTATATACCATGACTGACTGCAGTGATTCATGTGTAACATTACTATCTCCATTATAACTACTTTTTAGTCACACTAGTGGCATGGCTCCAGGGATGTTGACATTTGCAGTTAAGAGTAAAAACGCAAACTGTGGCATGGATTGCGATGAAATTTGGTAACATTATCAAATCAAAATTTTCATTACATTTCAATCTGCCTTAGCTGTACTCTGTGTTTCATGCTGATAAACAGTATTAAGCTTTTTACAGCCCAACAGCAACTGCAAATCCTTTGGAAGCTGAACTGGTTTGGAGTTTGTGGAAAACTCACTTTACTAGTCTACAACGTCTACAACTTCTACTTCTGCTCATTACATTTTAAAGTTACTTGGTCTGTTAAATCTGAAGATGGCAAGTTTCTCCCCTCTGGATGGAGATTAAGATGTCCAAAGGCCAGGTCTAACAGAATAAGAAACAGCTTTTTCTTTTATACTATCAAACCGTTAAATGCTCAGTGTGTCAGCTGACGATCTGTTTTACCCATCAATTACTGGTTTGGATGTTCTCAAGGTTTTATGTTATGCCAGCACTCATGAACACTGTTGTATGTGAGCTGCTGATATGTCGTGTCTGTGTATTTCACTTGGCTGAATGACAAATGTCCCACCAGAGACAATAAGTAGAAGCTTTAGTTAAATTAAGTGCCGTTCTTCACCTGGGTGATGGAGGTGAACATGTTGTCTCTACCACCTGGGTCTTTTTTGCATCTAGATGCTGAAACTCAGCTATCAGAGCCTCCAGATCCTCCTGGAGACAGGAGAAGGAAGGAAGAAGGGAAAAACGAGAGGTAATGTAAGAAGCGCAAACACACAAGGCTGGAAATGGCTTTCAGAAAGTAGTTGACGTTGTGGGTCCAAGCAGTGTTACAGACAGCTGTGTTACTTTGCACTAATTTAGACTGGAACAATTTAGTGAGCAGGACATAGAGCTGAAATAGTTCTCACACCATATTAATCGTAATTTAAGACTAACAACAAGCTACAAAGCTAAACGTTAGGTCATCTTTGTGACATAGCTTAGCAAAAGTACAAATATTAATACCCAACGTTAAACATTTAGTTCAGGTTAGTCACGGTACCTCCTCTCGTTTGGACCTCTTTGAAACCTTTTTCTCCATTTTGGCTGCTGTTTTCTCCGCTCCCTTCACCTTCTTCTCTTTCTTGCCTTTTTTGCCCATTGTAGTTGTGATGTAATGACAGAGGTCCCTAGTTCTTTTATCAGTTATTTGAATGAATTCGGTGCCACATGGAAACCCGAGCAAACTCGCACGCCAATGCCTTTCCTCTGACAAGTGAGATTTACTTCCGGCAACAAACTTGGCCTAAGAGCAGTGTGGAAATGCAACAGCGCCGTCTAGCGGAGCACAAGGCCGCAGGGCACCACAACCAATCCGAACTGATGGACTCATCTTCTCACAGGCCTGTGTATATGTAAGAGGGTACTTAGTGTCCACTTTTTAAGGTTCACTTGTGCTTTCTAATGCAATCCAATACAACCATTCTGCCTACTGTTATGATGTCTGTAATGCTGTTGCAATAGATTGCCCAGGTGTACCTAAGAGAGTGGCTAATAACTGGATATGTGTACATTAAGAGACTCACTAATGGAGAAATAAGGTGAAGGCAGTCGCCCATTTTGCCCAGATTTTGATCCAATATTCTATGTGCGGCACATTCACTATGCACAGATCTTAATTTTGTTTGTTTGTTTGTTTGTTTGAATTTAACATTTTTTTGCTGAATGACATGTGGCTTAGCTTTAGAAGGTATAACTTATTCACTGGGGACAATTCTGGGCATTTCCACAAACAGTCTAAGATAAGGTAAGATAATAGAGATAATCCTTTATTAGTCCCACAAAGGGGAAATTTACATTGTTGCAGCAGAATAAGTGATTGAAAAGATGAAAAAGACATAAATACAAGTAAAGGCAAGATAAAAACAAGATAAGGCTATAAAAAATATACACAACAGTATAAACATGAGAATGTAATAAAAAATATTAACAGAAGAGCAATAATCACAGGACTTTATATATAGACAGAAAATGAACTAAATACAGATACTGCACATTTGAAAATGGCATTGCATACAATGATATGACTGATAGCAGCTGTTTTGGGTTAGGATGGATTAATTAAAGTGCAGAAAAACCTAGTGAAAATGGTCAAATGAAAATGGTGAAAATGGTCAATGGTCCATGTGTGTATGTGGTACTAGGAACAGTGCTGGTTGTAGAGTCTGACAGCAGCAGGAAGGAAGGACCTGCGATACCTCTCCTTCACACACTTTGGGTGAAGCAACCTATCGCTGAAGGAGCTGCTCAGTGCTGTCAGACTGTCCTACATGGGGTGGAGCTCGTTGTCCCTCAGTGGTGATAGCTTTGCTATCATCCTCCTCTCACCCACCATCTCCACAGGGTCAAGGGGGCACCCCAGGACAGAGCTGGCTTTCTTGATCAGCTTGTCCAGTCTCTTCCTGTCTGCTGTTGAGATGCTGACCACTCCATAGAAGATGGCTGATGCCATAACAGTGTCTATCATGAAGCAACACAAATGAACACACATAAAGATCCAGAAGACAAATCTAGCAGGGGAGTGAAGCTAATGGTGCTGATGGTGATGATTCTGATGATGATGATTAGTTATTTAGCTGACCGTGTTTAAATGCATGTGTCCATTTATCCTCAGTGTGTGTGCAATGTCACAGAGCGAAACCAGCAGGTTTGAACAGTTATCATGTGAATCAAAGACTAACTACAATCCCCGATCCAATACGTTTTCAATGTTACAGTGCTCCACCCAGTGAAAGACATGGACAGAGGGTGTTTGATTTGATAATAAAAATGATCAGAGAATGGGAACTGTAATTATACATTTAAAGATATTAATATATTCATGTAAACACACAGAGACACTTGACAGAGTGAGAACAACGCAAGTGGACAGGAAGAAAAACAGAAGATTGAGTGACTATACTGAATTGATTTGGAGGCTCTGATAGCTGAGTTCAGCATCTGGATGCAAAAAAGACCCAGGTGGTAGAGACAACATGTTCACCTCCATCACCAAGGTGAAGGACGGCAAAGGCTGAAGAGCACTGAAGAAGGAAGACTGGAGCAAGGACAGAAGGAAAGACAGGAAAGGAAAATGGAAAATAGAAGGAGAAGGAAGGAGGAGAGAGGAGGACAGTAGGGAGACAAAGTTGTAAGATAGGAGAAGATTGATAAGAGGAAGAGAAGGAGGGAGGAAAAAGAGAGACAGGAGCAGGAGGAGAAAGAGAGGCGGAGGAAGGAGAAGAGTGGTGGAGAAAGACAAGAGACAACAGGAAGAAGTAAATCTGAGTGGACCTTCGTCTCAAACCTGAAAATGTGGCACCTTGAACACAAGAAAGAGAAAATCGTCAAGGCCCTTATCAGGACCTGTGATAAGGAGAAGTCCATTGAGGCTGGTGGTAAGAAAGTCACTTTCTGTACTGTTAGAACCCATTTGATAGAAGACTGTGTTTCTCTGCAGCTTCTTCTGTTGTAGATGTTGTAGCTGTTCTCCAGGCTCACCACTGATATTTTGTTTCTTTCAGATGATACTCCTGAAATGAAGGACATTCGAGTGTGGAGGCAACTGGCAAAGAAGAGGAAGCTGCTGAAGAAAAGGCAGACAATAGAGGACAGAATAAAACACAAGAAGGAGAAGCAGAGACAAAGACAAAAGTGGACAAAGAAAGAGAGAGAAAGAAGGGATGGGAAAGGAGCACGTAGGTGGGAGAAGAAAGGAGAGGAGGAGGACACAGAAAGTGAGGAGAGTGAAAGAGAAGAAGAGGAGGACACAGAAAGATCTGGATCTGTTCCAAAGAAGAGCCTCATGTCAAACCTGAAAACGTGGTACCTGAAACAACAGAAGGAGAAAATTGTCAAGGCCATTAGCAAGACCTGTGACAAGGAGGTGGCCATTGATGCTGGTGGTAAGAAAGTCAACTTGTACAATATATTTCATACATGTGTTGCCTCCTGAAGTTAAATGGTCACTTTATTAAGATGTCAAAGTCACAAGATTGTAATGTTGACACTTGAGTGACACTTTAGTGATTGAAGGGTTGCAGGTGTTGAGCTTACCTTTGATATTCTTCTTCTGTCAGATGATACTCTTGAGATGAAGGAGATAAGAGTATGGAGACAACAGGCCAAGAGGAAGACGCTGCTGAAGAAACAGCAAGAACTGGAGGAAAAAATACAACACAGGTTTACATGTCACCACAAACAGAAGAGCAAAGAAGGTGGATGGAAACAGTTATATATGCTCTTCTGGCTCACCCTGCTCAGTGTAAGAACCTGGCACTCAACGCCAGATTGTTGTTTCTGATTCACCACGTGGTAACACATCCAGGCCACCGTAGTTTTTGATGTTTATAGTTCTTCTCTAGGTCTAGTTCTCCAGTGTTTCTGAGCACTCCACCCACACATTGTTAATACTCCCAGGTTGTCTCCCAGCCATCAGTGAGTGGACAGACTGATGCCCCCGTCTAGCCCACCAGTCGATGGTTTGATCTGACTCCGGCCCCTTGTCTCTTCTCAGCGGCCTGGCCAATTCCAGGCACCAGTCCCAGTTGGTCCCTGCTCCTCATTCCCAGTCAGTGGCCTGGCCTGCACCAGCTGTTCTCCAGTCGGTGCTCCAGCCAACCCCTGCTCCTTTGTTTCAGTTGACACAGTTCTTTGAGGGGAACTGCCTTTGCTCCCTTCACCTTCCTGATTGGCCTACAGAGGGGAATCACCTTTGCTGCCTTTGGCATCCTGTGGAGACCCACCTTCACTGCTGCCCCCCTGCTGAGCTTCCTGGGGGGTCCCACCATCGCTGCGGGCCTTTGGTGGGGTCCTCCTTTCCCCCACCATCTGCCAGGCTGTCAAGTCTCCGAGCCGTCCTCCCTAGCACCTCCGCTGGGCTCTCCAGTCTCTAAGTAACCCACCCGAGGTCTCCAGTTCCCTGGCTCTCCAGATCCCAGGCCAATCACCTGTTTCCTTATCCCCAGTCTTGTTATCATAAGTGTCTGACAACATTATGGTTAGGATTCCTACAGAGATGGAGCTTTTATTTAAAGAGTAAGATCCTTTTTGTTTGACTAAAAACATCCCCATATATCACTACCAGACTCCAGTGACAAAACAGGACTTTTTCTGAGCAGAATACAGGAGCTGCTGGAATACCACTGCCTCCATCTGTTTGTTGTTGTTGTTTGGTATTTTGTGGAATCATGTCTTTCACCAATAAAGTAAAATCGGGATTCTGAAAAAAGAAAAGACAGAAGGAAAGGGAAAGAAAGCAAACTGAGGGTAAAAGGCTTGTGATGGATTTCTTTGAAAGGTGAGGGTGAAGAAAGGTGAGCACAACTAATACAAGTTAATGGTTTAAACTGATAGCAGCAGTTGTTTGGTTGAAGGCAGTCAGCCAGGATTATAGTTGCATATTTCCACTGTATAACAATCAGTATCATAAATGAATCAGCATTGTAGCTGTAGCCTGTTTTATTGTATGTTAGGCTATAAGCAGGTTAAGAGACTAACATCAGTCCTGAAGGGGGCCCACAGAGACTTTTTCTTTTTCCACCTCCTTTGCAGTGAAGAAGAACAAGCACATAGCACATCACTTCAACACAGAAATCTCTCTGTCTGTCTCTTTCTCTCTCTCTCTCTCTCTCTCTCTCTCACACACACACACACACACACACACACACACACACACACACACACACACACACATACAGACACACACACACACACACACACACACACACACACATTCCTGTTACCCAGTGTTCATTTCCTGTTATAGAATTGTGTGTTTTTTTTTAAATAAAGATGAATATCACTTTCCGGAGAGGAAAACAAAAGAATTCATTGTTATATTTTTAAACATGCTTTTTAAATGACACATGAGTTTTGGTAACAGTACTGAGAAAAATTCAACCATCCTCCAGAAATATTATATTGATATAAAATTATTGTACAACAACAAAACAATACTTTCATATCGTGAAATGAAGAATACAATCATAAAATAAACCTTGGACACAGTTACTGGCCCCTTTAGGTCTTGGAGATTTGTATCAATCTTCTCATCTAACTCTTGATAAAAAGCAAATAATTTCCAGAAATGTTACACTGTTTCTTTAAAGAAAAATATGTCCAGAGTTGTCTTGTTCACACATTTTAACTTGTTTCTCAAAAGTATTCAGCAACAACTATTTAGATGAACACATGTTTCAGATTATCCTTAGAGTTTCTAGGATGTTAAGTACACATTTTGACCCAATCCAAAAATAAGCCGTTGTTGAATAAATTGTGTAAATGAGCCCTACATTAAAAGTTTCCTGAGATAACTTCTGCTATGATTCGGTGCTATATCAATAAAACTGAGTAGACATGAATGAAGAAACACTGTCTCTGGTCAGTCTCTGATTAGCTTCATGTATTTATTCTGGGCCCTGGAAACAGACTCCACACATGAGAAACATAACAGAATCTGCTTCACTAGTCCTTCCTCCATCAGCCTGTTATACTAAACTGAAATGAGGACAAGTTCATAGTTAGCTTCTTCTCTGAATAAGCAGTTTACAACAAGTATATCTCAGACACTGAGACACTACAATCTTCACCACTGGACTGCGCTGACCCCTGGGAGTTGTTAGATGTAAAATCAGGCAAAGTGTCAACCTCAAGGTGGTGCTAGAGAAAACATCAGGAGACCACCACAGACAGATGTGTTCAGTAGTTGAGAGAGGTCAGTCAAACTAACACTGCCATCCTCAGAGCCATGGCACTATAGTGGCTTAGAATTCAAGAGCAACACATCTTACCAGAAACAACGTTCCTGTTACTGTGGATAATCCTCAGAACATGCTGTCAACACCCTTCATATGGACCGTTTCTTTAATATAATGATATATTCCAATTAAAACAGATGTCAGCAGGTCCTGATATCAGTGATTCTGGATACAAATTTACATGTTTGAATTGTTGTTGACATAACTGTGGTGATGCCGACCCGGACAGCTATAGGTAAGCCTCATCTCATTCTCCGTCACAGAGCTCCATGGCTCTGCTGGAGGGTCATGGGGAATAGCTGTAGAGAGAGGGCAAAGGTGGGAGCAGCAGTGGTGGTGGTGAGTGTGGGGAACATCTCTGTGGACATGTGTCATATGTCTACGGATGTGACAGGTCACATTTGAACATCCAATGCACCACAGCATCAAAGGACATTAAAGGACATCAGGTCCCAGCTGAATGCCACTTGGCTGGGGGCAATGTCTATCGGAGGCCACAGCTCCTCACATCCCACATCAAACAACGTGAACCTGAGGTGATTTATTACTAACTCACAAAGTGTTGGCATGTTTTTATTGTGTTTTCAATTTGGTACATGTTATATGAAATTACAGTTAAAGGAGGCCCATAAACAATTTTCCTGTGAAAAATACTACAGTACAGCAGCTCTCAACTAATCTGTGTGTATCATAATTTACATCATTGCTCTAATAAATATTGTTATATTAACAATGGCTCATATGATTATGTTTAAAGGGGTTACTCATAGTTTTGGAGGGTTTTTTTCGGTTTGCAAACTCCACTGTTATCAACCCTGTTTCCAGCTGCAGCAGGAAGCTGTTTTCAGCACCAGAACTCTATATTAGTACCAGAGACTGGCTGGTGAACATAGTGGAGCATGTTGAAGCTAAAAAGCCACATATTTCCTCAGGAGATGGAGACCAAACAGAGCTGTGAGGAGACCTCAGTGAATGAATGCTAATGTTGCTCTGTGTCTCCTGGATGTGGAAGGAGACAACACACAGGTCTCAAGAACTTCATGTTTTAATACAGTTAATCAGTGCTGTGTTTTCAGCTTGTTCTGCTGCCTAAAAATAAAGCAGAAAATAAATTTCTGTAGTCAAAAATGTGATAGACATTTGATACCAATTCATTCTGTGTTTTATATTTATTATTATTATTATTTACCATAGATGTTGTTGTAAAGTGCTGCTTTATTTTTTAATAGAGATAATAAAGTGATGGTGTTTACCATTATTTATGACCCACAATCCTTTGTGCAATGAAAAAAAAAACATACCTAGGGTCACGTGATATTGTCACTGAGGCGGAAATGAAAGTTCGTTAGCGACAGAGCACGGAGCACAGCTGAAAAAGGTACGGGGAAGATTACATTTTAACTTAATTTGTTAACGTGTCAATGGATAAAGCCTGTTCTGACATGAACCACGTAACTATCAGTGCTGCTTTAATTGTTGTCAGGTGATGAGAACAGGTTTTATCGGCATGTCCTTTTACGAGATCCTCATACGAAGCTCGCTCGCTAACAGTTAGCTTCATCCAGAACAAGGCAGCGAGAGTTAGCCACCTCGGACCGGACATGTAGTGACTTCACCTTCATAACAAATGTTAAAACCGGTCACACTGCGAGGAAAAGCGGTGATTATAACGTATCCTACTTAGTGGGGAGCTACGTAATGCTATTTTCCGTTCAGTAAGAATAGCGTGCGGTATCTTTTATGTGGAATGGTTTAGTCATACCATGTTACAACATCGCTAAATTTACCAGGTGAGTTTTAGTTTGGAAAAATTGACCGGAAGTGGCAATGCTGTCTAAGCTTGGCTTGACAGTGATGCATACAAATACCTTGATCATCTTCCGTGTTTGTGTTTTGTGCGCAGCAGCCAAGGGTATTTAAATACGGGGACAATAAGATGTGTTTAGCAGGGTGCCAGTTAAATCTTTATTAGTCTTTAAGAAGTTTAACCAGGATCCACTGAGCAGCGGATCTAAGTAACGCTGCGTAGCCGGTCAGTTTAATTCAAAGGTTGGCTGAAGATGCTGTTGTGATCGCTTTCATCTGTTTGTCTGCAGCCCGGAGACAGATCTCAGGTGTCCCATTGATTAATACATCTCCTAATTATTCGTTTTGATTATGACCAGGTCACATCTGTCCGTGTTCTGTCGGGTTATTTCTGGTCTCAGGCTGAGGTGCCAAACAGCAGTCACCTTGGTGCTGCAGCAGGAAATGTTACACTGATGACATGATGAGGATCCCTTCCACAAACCAGGTTTAGGGGTCAGGGTCTCTTATTGATGTACACAGTAAAAATCAGTACAAACTATAGCTTCAGACCAGAGCTCAGTTTTGCTGTGTAGTATCTCACATATGCAGGTCTCTTTGCATTAAATCCAGCAGGCGACATCTCTGACTTTGCTCAAGGTGATGTTGACAGGGTCTGATGAAAGTCTTGGCTGGATGGGGGGAAAAATCTCTGTTGTTATTTAAATGTATTTGGTCAGGTTGTTAAATATACATGTCATACTTCTTGCGTGTGTGTACAGTTTGTTCTGATGGTGTGATGCAGTGTGTTGTAATATTGTGTGTGTTTGTGGTTGTTTCAGAGCTGTGATGTCATGGCAGCAGCCAGTGTGAGCAGACCTGCTGGGGCCCAGGCCACTGAAAAGTCTCAGCTGATCCTGAAAGGTAATTATCTTTATTTGTTCATCATATTTACTGACTGGAGTTTAATGTCAGAAATCGTCTCCAGATGAGTAAACACATTCTCTTGAGTTTCTCTCAGATGCCTCTCTTTTCTTCATCTGCCTACCTCTATGTGCGAGGCAGCATGAAGTCAAATCTGTCCATCTATCATAACATTAAAATATCATGAAAGCTTCTTTACTTACATTTTTAGCTACTTCCCTCCTTCCTTCCTTCCTTCCTTCCTTTGAAAACAATGAGTCAACCTGACACCTCACAGTCTATATTGTGCTAGTCAGTTTTACACTCATTACTGGTGGTGAGAAGGCCATTTTACAGCCATTCTTCAGTTGGTTTACACAGCTAACCTGCTGTTCAGGCCTTGTTCAGGCAGGATGTGTAGCAGTGTCATGGGATTTATAAAAAGTGAAGGACATTAGGACAATTCAGACTGTGTCAGTTAAGTCTTCATTTACTTATGCTGCATTTTGACTCTTATTCTTGTGTGACCTGTGACATCCACTGTGTCATCACTGTCACTGTTCAACAGACGACAGTAAAATTTTAGCCAGTCATCATCCAGTTATTTTTACATTAGAAGCACTGATGCTTGAGTTTGATCACTTACTCTGATCAGATTTCTTTGTTGTGTTTCATTAACCTGTTCCAGCTCAAACAAGTCACCTGTTTGAACTGAATCACTGGCAAAAATGTAAGACCCAGGATCATGTGAGTTTGCAGAGACTAAAATGATCACACATCATGAAGCTCAGGCAGCTCACAACACCATTAATAAGACAAAATACAGTTTAGCTCATTGTAATATTGTCATATTATCCAGCCACAACTGCTTCTTTAAAAATCAAAGACTGTTCGTGTTGTGTTGCAGCATCTCTCTTCTGAGGTCCTGTTCAGACCCTTTAAATGTTTACAGTTACATTACTCCAACTTTTGTTTGTATTGAAGCAACATCCTAAATAATGAAGACTTTTCTGTCCATCAGCTCAGCACTGCCATCACAGCTGTCACCAAGTCACACAGGAAAAACAAATGTTGCATTAGATTGATGTAAAATCACAATTTTTGATTGATTTTCATACAAATCAGATTTAGTAAGTGCTTCAAATAGGAGTGTCTTTTTAAAAAAAAAAACTGATCTGAGGAACTCTGACTGTGTAGTCTCACTCACTGAACACAGCCCAACGGTGTATATTACCCATGATCCCCTTCTCCGTCCTCTTTTTGTAATCGTTGATATTTTCTTCCTAGCTGGATATTGGAGATGAAAGCTGGTTTATAATAACTTCTAAGTCTTTTTAACTGATCTATAGTTCAGCATCCATACTACAAATCAGTGTATTGTCAAAATGATTTTGAAGCTGTTTTTTAAAGTAAAATAGTTCCATAATGTTGCTTTGAATAAGACACAAATTGCCTTAATTAGGCCTGCCCCATACATGTCGATGATTCAATGACCAGTTGAGATTATTATTAAAAGGAAACTGTATCTGCAGATAAGACAAAGCAGGAGCCATAAGGTCATAATAAGGTATATTATGGTTGGTTGGTTGCCTGAGGTTGTCCTCCATGCACCACCCACAACAGTTGTGTAATGGGACATTCCTACAGTGTGCGCAGGAGGTACCCTACACTCTTGGTTACTTTGATGAGTACAATGTTATCATAACAAGTGAAAATGAAATACAGTTCAAGTCATTTAATACTTCAGTATATTTAGGTTTTATTCTGCTACATTGGTGATTTTTGTGTCTATGTCTCACATCAGCCTTGTGTTTTCCTACAATGTGACCAAGGTCTTCCTTTCTACTCCCTCTCCTCTACACAACCAGTCTTAGTTTACTCAATCACAGTTCAGTCACAACCTCTCAGTGACCTTCGCTGTTGATGGTTTGAGCTCTGACTCACCTCCTCATTTACCTCTCTATTGATTTGCTCTCAACCACTGTCTACCTTTTCTCCACTCCTCCCACCTCCTCTCACTCTGTTCAAACCTTCTTTTGATTCTTCCATTCCCATCTCTCTGTGTCACTTCCTTCTCCTCTTCAGATGACTGTGAATGAGTCACATTTTATTTTTCCAGATGTTTGAGTACAGGGATTGTCAGCTCGTCTTAGCCGCCACAGATCTGCTGATATGTGCAACAGGAAGAGGTACAGATAGAAGCCTTTTTCTCTGTCAACATTTATTCATCCAACCACTTGTCCTGATGAGACGCACCCCGAGTAACACCGCCAGGCTGTGATTCAGGATGAACAAATCGGCTCTCGTATGACTGACACATGCTGTAACAAGATTCTCAGCAGGCCCACAAAAATTCAAAGGCACTAAGCCTGTCTAAGCCCGGCTGTAGACTTTTTAACCCACTTCCACAGCTCCCAGTGGAGCTGAGATAAAATAAAAACAGCTCGGAGAGTTTCCTCAACAAGCAGGAAGTTTCATTGTATGTGAGTTTACTGTAACAGCTGCACAACTTGTTTCATGAAGGTAGTTAAAGTTCAGCTGTTGGGGAAACTGAATCACAGCATAAATAAACTGGTAAGCAGTCAAATTTTTAGGCTGTGGATGCACTCTAATGAAGGTCCTGAAAAAGTCTAATGAAAATAATTGAAAGTGGGACCACAGATGTTTTTCTTTCTTCCACTAGAGGGCAGTGTTTATATTTCTCTTATTGCTTTCCCTGCCAGAGAAAACCCAGGTTGTGTCTCAAATCCATACAACATGTTTATTCTAAGCAAGTTTTGAGTGTGTCATGTGTCCACATGGGATAAGTGTCAATATGAGGTATATACTCAAAACCATCAGTATGAATACTGAAAAACATGATTCTGTTTATCAACACTATTTTCCCACAAGGCCATGCACAAAGGAAGTTGACAAAAAAGCTAATTGTGAATTGAAGTGAAACAACAAAAACCAAAATACAGTCTGTGTTTTAAATTTAAATGGCAGTGCCATTTCAAGTATTATATCATGTCCTGTTAGTGTAGCTGTCAAGTATCTTCATGTCTTGTGTACTTGCTGTATATTGTGGTGACAGTGATGCTGCCAGAACCAGAAATCAGTATCCTCCTAAATATAGCAGTTTAACTACTGCAGTAATATGTTTGTCTTTGCGTGTTCATGCAAGGATGTTTCCTCTGTTGGCTGCTCAAATGAAAGGACTTCTTTTTGCAGATGACCTAATTTTAGTGGCCCCATCTCATTGGCTGGCACAGAGGTAGATAGTACATTATTAAAAGAAATTGTAGCCACAGTGTTGTTGACATGAAAGCTAAACCTTTCACCTTTAAGATACACATCAAATTGAGATGCGTTTCCTTATTGTGGTTGGACTATGTCCGCAGTCACCGTGTTTGTGTGTTGCAGTTTTCTTGTCTACATTAACTCTGCTCTCTTCCATGTAACTCTGTGTTTTTGTCCCTTATACCTGAACTAGTGTTAGAAAAAGAACACAGTTCCTCCCTGCACTCTTTAATGTATTCCTTCATAGCCATTTGCCTTAATGTGCGTGTGTGTGTGTGTGCATGCAGTGGTTTCAGCGAAGCTCCAGTCTCCCATGCTGCCAAACCGCCACTCTCGGCTCAGCTCCTTCGACGAGGTGACTGCTGACGGTCTGACCAGTGAAACCAAAAAAACAGGCAAACGCAGTGGACATCTAGAGCTGCAATGGAATGAGGACCTCACCCTCTGAGAACATCATTACGCACACACACACTTTATACAGTCCTGTATTTTAGTTGTTTGAAAACTTGTGTAGATAATTATCTAGAACATAAAAATCTGTTGCATGCATCCTCCTGTGTTGTTGTGTAGTTAGTGATAAAGGAAATGATGGAAAAGGTTCCAAATACCAGAATGTTCCACTGGAGTAGAAGTGTTATAACGTGACTAACTTTTAACTGATGTAAAAATCCAGTTTATTTAAAGTAAAATTCAGCTCACAAACAATCTTCCCCTGGTAAAACAGAAAACTCACTTGACTCACAAACTCACATTGATATAGTAGCAGTAGATACAGAAATTAGAATGATAATAATGATAAAGTGTCAGTGAGTTTTTCATGCTGGTATTAGGTCAGTGTACTGATGCAGTAGTATTTATTTATGTATTTTTAATGAAGTGTGTTAGTGTGGTAACAGGTCTCAGTTGATTGTGTGTGTGTGTGTTGCTTCGTGTTTCACAGCAATGTGACGCCTCAGAGTCGTCTGGATCTGCAGCTGTGGAGCTGCCACACCCTGAGGAAGGAGCTACTGGGCTGCGCCACCATAGACCTACTGGACACACTGCGCACACACGATGGCAAGAGGCGACAATACATACACGCCAAAGACACAAACTTTACACCTATCATATTATACATGATATTACACTACTTTGCAGTGTACAATAAGCTGCAGCCTAATTTATAAGCTAAAACAAGTAAGAGACAAGTTTGAATTTACAGCACATGCAGGAATTAATGTTTCATATAAGAATTAAAATAAAAGTAAAGACACAATAAGATGAGAGAGGGCAAAGAAATCAAAAGAAAAATACTATAAGACAATCTTCGTATTGTACTTCCTGACGAAATGTACTTCAATAATTAATAATTAATAATGCTTTTAAAGCAGTGGTTGGATCCTTGAAAGCCTTGAAAGCCACACTCGGATATGTTTCTCCAAACAAGATGTTTACTTCACAGAGACCAAAACCAAGGATGTCAGGTGCTCCTCGCAGTCTAGGTTAATCATCAGGAAGTTGTCTCACAAAGTGTATATATGTTGTGAGTTTTATTCTTTAAAGACGTGGACAGACTTACCGTTAACAGGCCAGTGTATTGATATAACAGCAGTGAGGTTTATACATTGCAGAGGATATCTTCTGTATCCTTCTGAAGGTCAGTATTTCTTCACTACATTCTGAAAAAAATGTTTAAATATCAGAAAGGACTCTGAATGTAGCAAATTAGTACCAGAACTACAGTCAGTCCCAAACTGAGGATTCATCGTCTGTCACTTACTAAACAGAGAGGTTGAACTGTGTGGACAGTTCCAAAATGTTAGCAAACAGTTGGGCTTCAAAAGCAGTTTGGGATCAACATTATCATTCATTGGTAATGATACTGGCCCCTGGTGAATGTTCTGCCAGTATTTGTAAGTGTGTCTGTTTGCTGTTTGGTGCTCAGCAGGTGTGTGGTGTTGGTTTTTTTGAATTTTGCTGCAGAAAACAGCTGCCTGCTGCGCCGACTCTGTGAGAGCAGAGTAGAAGGGAACTAAAACCGTAAATTGTTGATCCGATCAATGAGCCAGCTCATAAAGCCGGGGTGGGCTGTAGATCAGGTGATGATTGTCCATGAGTGACCTCGTCACATGTTGTTTTCTAATGTCACTGGATACACTGTCATTATAAAAATATTAATTTTAGCCATTGTAAGTCAAGCAGTGTCAGATCATAGTAAAGTTATATCTGGCCAAGCACTAGTGGGTCATCTCTCAGTGTTTGAAAAATATGGAACAGTTTAGTCAGGAAGTCAGGATGTTTTCACTTCCTGACACAAGAAGTGTCACCGCCTGCTCCTGAAACCACTCTACGATCAACAGCAATTTAAAAAATAAAATAAAATCTATATTCAGAATATTATCAGTCATCTAATAATTTCTTTGGTAATAAATGCTCTAGCAGGGTACGCCTCACCGATGTGGAAGATAAACGTGGCTTCACTGTTTCATTTTAGAGCAATAGCAGCAAAAGTTCAGTTTCCTCATCTCTCCTCACTCTCTCTCTCTCTTCCCTCAAACTCAACCTTTCTCCCTCTCCCCACCACCGCTGTCCTCTACCTTTTCAACCACCCATCCTCTCTGTCGTTCCTCCTCCCCCCTCTAGTGGAGAATGTCCAGCTGAGTCTGGTGCTGCAGACGGAGAACAAAGGCTTGGTTGTAGAGGGAGGCGAGCTCAACGTCTGTCTGGACGGCATGGTTGTTGATCTGGGCTCTCTGCCCAATGGCAGCACGGCAGCAGACAGTGAGTCCCGCCTTTACCACACACACACACACACACACACACACATACATATACACAGAGGTGAGTGCAATAACACAGAAACGTACAGAGAAACACTCACTGCAGATATCACTGCTGTAGTGTAAAAACTTTTTTTTTTTTTTTTTTTTTAACCGCTAAGTTCTCTGAGGCTTAGAGGAAAGAGCAAGAAAGAACTGGCTTAAAACAGAGAAAAAAAGTGGATAAAACATAAATTATGCTTCTAGGGAAATAAGGAAAGGAATAAAGCGCCAGAAAGATAATGAATGTAAAAATTTCAAATATAAAAACATGAGGAGAGAGGCAGAAATTGCCCATAGCCGTAAAGAACAAATCATTGATTTGTTAATATTCTGTATTAAAGTTAGGAAAAACAACTCTGAGCGTGAGATTTAATATGTAATAAACCTCCTAGATCAAATACAACCGCAGGGTAAAGTTTGTATCAGGAGGCATTCAGTTTGTAGTACCCAGCGTTGAAAGGCAGCGTTTTCATCTGCTAGATATAATAGTGAATATGCACGCATCGTTTTCCCAACAGAAACTAGACAGCTTATTAGCAGAACACACCACAATACTAAACCATTTCTCCTCCTCTCTCACTCTCTTTCCCTTCCCAGTTCATTGTCTAAATGTTCAAGAGACACAACAACCCACACATAATATTGACATATACAGACGCAGATATCCACATGCATCTGTTTGTACAGTAAGATGTTTGTGTCTGTCCACACTGTAATGAGTGTGCTCTCCCACTTGGGGAAAACAGAGGTTTTGATTGTAAATGACACCTTCCAAAGTTACTACCCACAAATCTAACCTGTTTGTGCCCATAGATTTTTGGTCCTTTCGTGAGATGAGAGGCATTGGCTGTGTGATTTTGTGGTGACAGAACCAACACAATTTGTTTTATTTGACCAATTAAAGTTGGATTTAGTTTATAATGTTATACTGAAGCCACAAACTGACAGGTAAAGTACTTAATCTGGTCCACAACAGTGTCAACTCATGAGATTACGTAGTTTAATAAATTACATTTATTGTGTACAGGTGATTAGTACATTGTTTGTAGATGGGAATCTCAAGGCCCTTTATTTATTAGTCATTTCAGTCATTGTTTAATAACCTGCAGGAGGAAATGCTTAATTCACTGGATTTAGTCTAATAATGCTGAGCTATCACTGTATCCTACTTTAATGTAGAAGATGTACAGTGCACCACTGAAACCTGCTTCCACTCCAAGTGGCTCTCGGAAAGGAGAATCTATGAGAGGAAAAGGAAAAGGAAAGGAGAAATGTGTATAAAAGGGTTATGGTGTAGCCACAGAGCCCACACATGTAGCCACTCAAGAAGCTACACATTATGCTGTGTTGTAGCTGATGTGTACCTTTCAAAATGTAAATTATGAAGTTTGGGGTTACAGCAGCTATGACATAGTACAGGGGTGAGCGGATAATAAAGCATCTGTTTTCTTTCCTTCAGCAAGCTCTTTTCAGACATGAATACATAAATATCAAGGCCATACAGTACAGAAGGAGACTTTTAGTTACTTGACCTTGCCCACAGAAACAGTGCACATTTATGGAAAAGAAACAAGGTTTGGTATCGATATTTGCACCTGGTGTGCCGTGAGGGAGGTAGAGAGAGAGAGGGTACAGGTGAGTTAAACATGTTTATGTTGCTGACCATCCTGAGAGGCTCACCCCACTCAGAGTGAATCTAAAGATTCATTTTCACTTTGGTTTCACTATCTAACATTATTAGAGAGTGAATTTTGTTTGTTTTCTAATATCTAACAGCACACAAAACACTGAGTAAGCATGTTAAGATGGGACTTTAACTGGGAGCAAAGTACAGTGTTCTCTAGTTGTGGAATGACCCTTGACAGTATGGGAATAAACTGCTGGTCAGATTAATACCGTCGGGGTTTCCTGGTCGCAGAGATTAGTTTTATAAGAAGATTGATCTCCTCAGAAACTGAACAGTGTTGGTTTATTTAATTGATTTTTGTAGCAAAACATAGTGAAGGAGATAATACATTTATCACAGTGATCTACATCAGCCTTTTATGTTAATCCTTCAGTATTTAGTTCAGACTTGTAAAGTGTTGCTTTTAGATTGCCGCCCCAAGCTTTTTACAAAAGTGACCATGAAATGTCTCACATAAGCTCTATGTTTTCTTTAAGCAGACCAAAAATACAACTTCTACCTCTTTTCTACACCACTAATCACTCATCATAGTTTTTATAGACTGATCTGATCTGAGAAGATTCTGCTCTCACCACCTTAACAGGATCTGTCACTGTTTAAGAAACTGATCTTATTTAAAAGATTGAAGATAAAGACTGAAAAATATCATTACAGTGACGGTGGAACAAGACACTTTACTCTCTCTCTTCTGCATGTTTCTATGCTGTACTGCTGCAGCCTTAATGTTAATCTGACATTATTCACATCCATTGTGCTTCGTTAAGAAAGTGACACAGAAATGTTATTAAATTCAACCAGTAAGGCTGACAGGTTGAGTTTTACAAAAGTGTCCATGCTGCTTATTCAGACCGACACTGGATAATGTAATTAATGTAAAGAGATGAAGTGTTTGACAATGTATCCGACAAACCCATCTCCACGCAAAACCTAAAAACCAACTATACACCGTTTACTGTGGGGCAAAATCATAAGCATCCTTATGCCAAGAATCTGGTGCTGATCACATCTCCCATCAGGCTTTCTGGGTGGAGTGAGCTACAGCTGTCCGGTGGATGAGCTTTTTGGGATTAGGCTTGGACACATCTCTGACCAGAGCTTTGCAGCTCACCAGGTTTTCTGCACAGGCTGCAGAGACAATTTGTTAATTTGGTCACCAAGAGAGAGCAAGATGGGCCATCAAGTCTGTAAGACAAAGGAGTGTGGCACTGCTCAGTCAACCTTTAAAGGCATCTTTGGCTCAGTTGATGGCAAATAATATATTAGTTTTTGGCCTTTTATGGATATTTCTCCTAAATGAATAATTGTTACAGATACAAAGATATTAAGTATGTTTGAGGTAATACCTTCCCAGCATATTGTAGTTGAATTTTCTTTACTCTAATGTTGATACTAGTATCAGCCTCAGAAACCAGATTCAGTCAGGCCAGAATGCCTGTCAGAGAACCAGGACTATGTTGATAACCTTTACCAAGAAGAGCTACACCAGTCCTCCAGTCATTTACCTGCTTCACCATACATCAGCCCTTGTCAGTCTCAACAAATTTCCCTTCTGCCCTGTGTCAGCTTAACCCTGGCAGCAACTCTGCTCTCTCACCACAGTATATGTCTGATCTTCACACGAATAATTTCAGGACCTCAGGGTTAGAAATTTCATAGAGCAGACTCCAATTAAAGTCAATTGCACTTGCTATTTTAAACTCTGGTGACAGTGCAACACATCTCCTTGGAATGAAAGGTCGGGTAGGAAACAGTTATTATTCTTTTTATATGTCCCACTTTCCTACTTTTTGAATAATGTATATTACTTTTTCTCGGATTAATCCACTTATTATTATCCGCTTGTTTTTGTTTTATTAAACTTTGTGTATGTGTCTGTTGAATAGCAAACAGTTTTCAAGTTCAGTTTCTGCTGCATTGTGTCAAACCTGACAACATTAGAGACCAGTTTGAATAAGGTTAGCTAGTATATATGTGTATTTATTTACCGATGATGCTGGAAGTAGTGTGTCCAAGAATAACATGTCAAGAATATTGTTAAATTTAAAACAGCAGAAAATAATTGACAATGTACAGTGTACCATATCAGCCTTCACCCGCATGTATTCATTGAACTCTAACAGTGACATTAGAGAACACTTAATCTCAGTGCATGTGTTACTATTCTAAACCAATATAAAATCATTTACATCCCCTCAGAGGAAGAATTTCAAACCTCCACAGACTTGACACTGGGTCAGCGGTATTTTCCGCTTCCAGGCACTGTGCTAACATTTTACCTTCCTTTATGATTTGGAAGCAAAGACTAGGTGTCTTTTTAACAGATCACAGTCATTAAGCTGCTCTTAAAACCATAGCCAGGTCCATGTGTCCTCCCTCTCTCGGTGCAACACACACACACACACACACACACACACACACACACACACACACACACACACACACACACACACACACACACACACACACACACACACACACAAGGCTTTTCATAGAGCGCCTCACAGAGCCCACAGTGTACTCTGCTGAATGAACACAGGGCCAGCAGTAAGGGCCAAGACCTGCCACAGCATGGGCTGTATAAATGTGTCTCTTTGTGACTGTTTAGATGTGAAGAAAGGTTAAGAGGAGGTGTGTAATGTGTGTATGTGTGCTGTCGTACCACATGTCCTCACAAGGATGGGAAGATGAGAAAATTCTGTAAAGGGAGTGACATTTTGCAAGTCCTCACTTATGAAGGAGTTGTTCAGGGTTTGGATTTAGAATTGGTTAAGGTAAGATACACAGAGGTTTTCTTGGATTGCCTGTTGAAACAATGTTTTAAGTTCTGGGGAGCACAGTTACCATAACTGGTATGTCTGTGGCAGACTGTTTTCCCACTGCTGCATGCTAGAATAATGTAGCATGAAACAAAGTTCTACCCAATTAATTTGAAATTTTGTGGACTTTGCGACATTTGATCATTTTGTTGCATTCAGTGTAATTGATAAGGGTCTTATGGATTATAAATAATTAATAAATTATTATTAATTATTTTTTTATTAGTGGCCAAAGCCCCAAGATTGGGAACCACTGCTCGACAAAATAGTCTGACGCTAAAAATTAATTATGTGCTTTTCATGACTTGGATGAGGAGACATACTGCCTCTACCTGCCTGTTCAAAATTGAAGTTATAGCTAACAGGTTAGCTCACCTTAGCAAATGAGTATGTGCTGCAGGCTTTCTTGGTTAAGAGAGATTTCCTGAAATGTTGTCATTGTTAGTTGACTGACAGTCAGCAGAGACTCCCAAATATCACTGCTCCAGTTAAAAGCAGCCCAGTAAAAACATCCCATAACACTGTAACATGTCATTTTTTTCACTTTAATATTGTTATAGACAAAACACACAAGATGCAGTGTGTTAATTTGTGAGCTGGTAGAGATTTTGTTACCTTGACAGACAGGTGAGCTGTTTACTCCTGTTTTCAGTCTTTATGCTAAGCTTAAACAACCATCTGCTGGCTCCAGTTCCACGATCTTACCTGACTCTTGTGGCAAGCCAAGCATATTTCCTGAAATGAACTATTCCTTTAAAGTAATACAGGTCAGACATTAGGGATGAATATAGTAAATGACAATGCAGCTAAACGTTTATGTCTGTAATTTTGATGTGTGTGCAGGTCAGAGGTTAACATTCAGTGAATAGAGCCCTGACTCCTCCAGGTTTTTAATATGGCCTGTTGTTTGGAGTTCTCTTAAACCTCCACACACACCCACACATGCATGCACATAATCACAGACATCAGGAGCGCTTTTGTCTAATTTGTTTCTGAGAATTGCGTAATTGACTCATTTCTTTTAGCTCCGCAGTACAATCGCCTCCTGTGATCCTGAGGCGGAGTGCATGGAAGCAGGGGGGGTTTCCTCTCTGGGCTTGCAGGGGCAGGGATGACAGGGGTCATGTGTGTTTGTGTGTGTCTATACATATAAGGAACACAGGAGAGATGAGTGAACAGAGGGCTGAAGTGTGTCCTCTTAAACCTGGGTCTCAGGTTTCAAGTTTTCACGTTGCACTTGTCTTTGTGCGTGTGTTTTATGGTCTCGTGAGTGCAGATGCTGTTGTGTGTTTTTGAGCTTTATTTGTTGGTGGATGTGCATGCATATGTGTTTTACATTCTGCAGTGCATGTGTGCGTGTGTGTGTGTATGAGTGTGAACGCAGGCATATGTGGGCTGTCCCGAATATATAAAAGTCTATAAAGGTTGGAGTGTGTTACCTTCTGCTGGTGTTAAGGCACTCTGTTTTCTTGCTCTGAACGCACCTCCTGTTGGTTTTTTACTCATTTCCCTTGGCAGCTTTTCTGACCCACATGCACGCACACACACACACATGCATAGCAGGCCTCATAAACAAACCCTTGTATTGAAAGATGGGGAAGAAACAGCAGCCAGAGCAGAAAGATTTGAACTCTGGGAATATTGGCACACTTTGTAAATGTTAGATGCTCACATACACACTTCACGTACACACAACTTCCCATCCCACAGAAGCATAGGCCACATGTGCACCGCAGCACAGACACTCAGACTGTCCACACAGACACACTCGTTGTACTGGGCACGTCATACCTGAATCTGTACATTAACAGGCTGTGTGTGCCAAAGAATCTTTGACTGTATGAAACAGAAATACTGCCAAAGACAGTGTTACTGACAGTGTAACTGTGAGACTGAGAGTAAAATTATTTTCTTGTTCAAGTAAGAAGCGTATCCTGTGAAATATAAATATCAGAGGTAAGATTACCACACCATATGTCAAATCTCTCTAAAAACAGTTTATCACACTGATGCAAAAATCATATAAAAAATAACCTGTTGCCAATAAGCAACTTCTTGATTTGCTTATGTAGTGAAGAAACGTGTTATTCAGGTTAAAATCCACACCTAAGATTGTACCTGTAATGTAAGTTTGATTGTAGTTAGAATGGTTAGTTATGATAACAGGTTGCACCATACAAGATAGTTGCAACATAGATTTCCACAACAACAACCTTCTTGTTTTCTAAAAGTGTCTAAAGTTTCCTAAAAGTGCTGATATACTACATCTAGGCTTTCACTTTAGTTGTTACCATTCACCTACATTATTTTATGTTTCACAAGCACAGGAGCTTGCCTTTCTGAGTTTTGCTTTTCAGGCTCTTAGGTTATTGTTTTACCCATGATTGTTGGAAGTTGAATCTGCAGACTGAGGGGACGACTGGAGCCGTTGCTCAGACTGGGGATGAAAACCTTTAACTCCTCCAGTGTGTCCTCCGACCTCTGAGCCTAAACTTACATCCTATGCGGACTAACTACTACTTTAATAGTGTTGACACATGACATGATTATTGTTTGGTTGTCGCCACCATGTTGTTGTTCACGCAGGAACCAAACATAGACAGATGATGACAGGCGAGGACAAGACACTAAAGAACGCTTGAACAGCAGCAAAAAAAGAAAAATGAAGAAAATCAAAAGCAAGACACCATACAGAGAGAAACAAGACTCAACAGTAATGGTCGATATGCTGCGACAGTAACCATGGCGCCAGCTAGCTAATTTTAGTCATTTGCATGTCCAATACATAGACTTTATATAAAAAGATGATATATTTACTTGAATGATGCTCCTTTGCTCTCGTTTAGTTTCTCTGGGAATGGTTTACATTTTACATCTCAAGTAGTTCTATGCTATTTATTATTCTGGTGTAAGACAGTAGCTTGCAGCGCCTTTTGTCCCTTGATAACGGTCCTTCCTGACCGCACAATCTCTTTGTACCTAAAGACGATACAGTCAAGATCACACCGTCACATTGCAAAGCTGGTTTATCAAACAAATCCATAAACAATTTCTTCTTAGCTCGAGACTCATAATGCCTTGGTGTTGCTTCCGAGTCTGACAGCAGAAAAACTTTTACACTATTCAGTGATGGCTTCATTTCCGACATGTACAGTTGTGGCATTGTACTATTGGCCAGCAGCTCGCCACTCTGATGACTTTTTAATCTGCACAATTCTAACTTTCAAACTAAAGCAAAGTCCATCTCCATCTATCTCCAATCTACACCCGTCTATTCACGCTTTGTTTGAACAAAGGGCCCATAATGCATTGTAATACTGACACTTTAAATCTCTTGTTTACAGTTACTGTTCATTTGAACAGTGTGTGATTTTAAGGATGATTTCATTGGAGATGGAGTGTTTAAAGTCATTGCTTTAACACAGACTTTAAACTTTTGACTTACAGAATCTTTTATCAAGATGGACATTTTGAGGAAAAGTTGCCACATGTATACATCTTATCCTTCTCATGAAAAAACATCAAAGAGACACTGAGAGCCTAACAATAAAATGATCTTTAAACCGTTATTGCTGAGGTGATGTTAGATGGACATGTGTTGTATGTAAATGTTTATTTCATAAATGAATATCTTTGGGTTTGGACTGTTACTCAGACAAACAAGACAATTCTAGATGTCACCTCGGCTATTTTAAATATTTACTGACATTTTATAGACTTATTGGATTAATCAAAAATAGTAAATTATTAATTAACCAATGCTGACAGTGTTTCACCAGAGGATTCAATTAGATATCCCATTGTACCACTCAGAGAACTGATGTTACTCAAGTAACCAAAAGTTTCTAATCCATCCGCAGCAGCTGCTGAACTGAAATATGCTCTCCTCTGTTTTTAGTGCAGTTTAGTTGTTTTTTAGTTGAGATGTTTTTGTGTCTGAAGATGGCTGCTCCCTGGAAATTCTGTTTTACACACTCTCATGAACATGCACACACACCAGACCAGAAATTAGACTTGTGCCATTAAGAGGGAGGGGGTGATGAACTCAGTGAACAGGCTATGACAAAATGGTTTCTCCTCAAGACCGGTGTTTATTTTTCTGTATGTCCATTGGGTCTGCCCACAAGAAGCCCTTTCATAGCCACAAAACAGCACTGTGTGTGTGTGTGTGTGTGAGAGAGAGAGAGAGAGAGAATGAGTCAGAGAGAGATTACCTGTTTGCTTTGCTTTAGATAGCAGGATATATATGTGTGTAAACATGGACGCTGTTTGAGACTCTGGTGTGAATGTCTTACGTACAGGAAGGTGCTACATTTGTGTGTATAAAGGAGAAAGTGAGTGTTAATGAAAAGCATGTTATAGGCCTGTGGTTTCAGTCACAGTTGGGACTGAGCATATGGTCACACATTCCCTCACACCACCAGGACCGCATACCACTAACACACACACACACACACACACACAGAGACTGCATAGTACGTACATGGATGAATGGTCTCTATTAAACCACCAACTGTACCTTCACTGCCACATGTTTCAAATCTACATGGATTTGATTATTCTGGAGATTTCTTTATAAACACAAAGTGGCCTAAGCCGCTCTATGAGCACTTTCTCATTTTCTACACAGCTCTGGAGAGGACCGGAAACCTTACCAGTGTTCAAAACGTGAGAGTAATTTGACAATAAAACCTTCAGAGAGACTGGAGCTGATGCTGGAAACTGCTCAGTGAGCTGTAGTGTTGAATTCTTTCATGCGTTAGCCAGAGGAAGCATTGTTAAGAACTTTCTGAAAAAAGATATACCTTACAAAAGAGAAAACAAAATGTGAGCTGGTAAAGGTAAAGTTGCATTGTGGGTAATGTAGGCTCACGATTTTGTAAGCTATAAAAATGCGTCTGTTTTTTCTGGTTTCAGCTTCAAACTCTTCACCATATCTGTAAGAATATTCAAACCCAAGACATGTTTTTCTTTAATATGTTTTGCACTTATATTCATATTATTGTATAGATAGATGTTTTATACACATTTCCTCAAAATTCAACCTGACATACTTGGTATATTTGGAAACACTGGGATCTCCGCTAGTCTGTACAACGACTGGCCTATGCATGAGACTGCAAATGTTACTCAGAATAAACAGATCAGCAGTTGTGTCTAAGGTGAAAGGCTTCTTTATACTTGAGTTAAAACGTGGCGGTGCATAAATATGAAAGCAAATCTCACAGTGGCACTGTTGCTCCTTTTTTGCTCAGATGCCATCACATGCGTTGTATAGCTGCAGATTTAGTTACAGAGTAAAGTGAGATCTGAAGCGAGAATATAGAGAGTAATGGCAGCTGACCCCAAACCATTCACTCGAATGAGTGCTGTGGTGTTTAATGCACATCTGGATGTGATGGAGCAGATTGTGTAAACGGTGAGCAGACATCCTGAGCTAAATGAGTTTCTTTGTCACTCTCCATCTTAAGGTAAATTCTTTTCTTTGTGTCTGTTTCATCCTTTTCTCTGACCATCCAGTTTTCTTCTTGTATCCTCAACATTTTATCAGTGTAGATACATCAACTCGTCTCCCTCACTCCTGTTTTCCTGTCAGAAAAATTAGAAATGACCTCCTTCTCCACAATATTAATCATTTCATTCAGCAGACTGTTGTTGATTCATGAACACCAACAGTTCTTTGTCCTTTAGTCCAGGATTCCCCCACCAGACCCCACCCAAACACCACTACCACCACCATTCCTTTCTTACTGACACTGATGTGATGATGTCCTGTGTCTTTGCAGAGATACTTCAGTCAGACAGACCCAACCTGAGGAGAACACAGAGTGAGGAGACTCCCGGTACTGCTGGATCTCACAGCAGGTCAGCACACACACACACACACACAAATTCAGATACAGCCCTACTGATGCTGCAGGGATAAAACAGCAACTGGAAGTAATATGAGAGGAGAGACACAAGTGCAAGACAAGACAAGTGTATTTGATGTTTGTATTTTGCCCACATTCATCTGAGTAAGCATTAAATTCCATGTGTCTGTCGGGTGGAAGTAAATCTCAAAAGTGGATCTACACAAGCTGTGCGGAAAGGTTATTTACAGAATGGAAAGGATAAACTCAAGCAGTTTTCATACCAAGTGACTGACAGAGGCAGTGGGCTCAGGTTCTTTTAACATAAAGACACATCATTTCTGTATAGATTTGTGCAGCATCATCAACATCTTTTTAAAATCTAACCAAGCATTCAGTGCTACCTTTCTGTATTCATAGTTTTTATTAGTCTTAAATAGTAGTCCACATTCACAATAAATATTGAATGATTTTAACCTCAGGGCAGCCCACAGCACATTACAGCAACACATTCCTCGAAATCAAGACCAGCCTGACTAACAAGAGAAGATTTTAGATTTTTATGAATCATGCATTTTGAGGTAGCAAGAGCAAAGTGCATATATTTAATGGAGCAAATGTCATCACTGTCATCTATAAACAGACGAGCTGTGTCAGGATCTACCTGATTCAGGTCAGCAGGTGACAGTGACTGAGTGAGCGATCATGTTGTGGAGGCAGAGGGCTCAGTTAGTCTCAGTCAGATGGGGGTGCATGAGGAAAAACGTGCACAAGCAGTGGTTTAGGAACCAGGGGTTTAGAACAACAGATGTAAAGCTGTCACTGAGCTGTGTGTGTACATGTGTGAGTGTGTTACCCTGTTAATACGTCTGCAGAAGACAGTGAGTGAGGAGGTTTTGCCCATAAATCTACACTCAGTAACTCACAATAACAAAATTAAAACATATTTTTAGAATTTTTTGCACATTTATTAAAAATACAAAACAGAAATCTGTCATTTACAAAAGTATTCAGACCCTTAATCAGCCTCTTTGACAGTAATTACAGCTTTGCATCTTCTTGGGCAAGTCTCTAAAAGCTGGGGGTCTGATTGATGGAGGCTGCTGAGATGGTCGTCCTTCACCAGGTTCTCCATCTCTGCAGAGGACTTCTGAGGCTCTGTTAGAGGGCCTTGTGGTCACCTCCCTCTCCAAACTTCTTCCATTTAACAGTTATTGAGGCCACTGTACCCGTGTGAAAACTCCATTGCTCTGATCTATGTCTCGCTGCAATTTTACCACAGAGGTCTGCAGAGTGAATTGTGGGCCCTAATATACACAGGTATGAACCTGTTAAACTATGTTCAGTCAAGTCAATTTGCCACTGGTAGACATCTCAGGGATAATTAAAGCAAACTGGATGCACTGGACCACAAGTTCTACTGTGAGTTCCACAGAGTCAGAATATTTTAGTAAATGAGTGATTTCAAGTTTTTGATTTAAAAAATTAGGAGAAAAAAGTGAAGGGGGTTTGACAACTTTTTGAAGCCACCGGAGGAGGCTTCTGTGAAGCAGAAGCCTTAACCAGCTTTAAAAAAAGTTCATGGCTTTTGTCCTAAACCTCTGACAAATGTACACACACAACAGCACAATAATAAACTTGTGTAACCTTTTTTTAAAACCCTGTTTGCAAAGCACTTCTATGAAAATCATAAAAACCCAAAGAATAATAGTAATCAAAATAAATGGAACAAAGAAAAGAAAAGGATCGAGTGAAGGGAGTCTGTGCCAGTATGGTCGATTGAAGCACTTATGCAGAGTGCCAGCATGTTATTCCCCCCTGAGTGTGGTTTCAAACGCTGCTCTCTTTGGCTAGAATGGATAATAAATAGTAGAGCAGGCTGCATTCGTTTCAAAGCTTTGCGGCACGGGTGCATGGGGTCAGATGGTATTTCCCTCTAAACACTGTAGGAGGGCATTAAACACAGTTAAGCCAAGAGCCCAAACCGCCGCTGTCATGGAGAAGCAGTCAACATCTCCATCCAGTTGTGTCTGAACACATTCCACCGAAAGGAAAAGAGAAGTGATTTCTGCTGTTCTCTGATGAGAAGCTCAGTGCCCACACACAAACACATTCATTAGTGTATACATTACACACACACACACACATCAAGTGTCTGTGTCTATTGTTGCTTCCTTCCTCTCCTGCGTCTTCTCCTTATTGTGGCGAATAAACAACTGAGCACAGCCCTGAATCCGGGTTTCTGTTGACACCTGTCCAAGCTCGGCCTCAGCATTCCTCGGTCCTGGGGAGGGAAAGCCAACGTGTTTATCTTTGTATAAAAGTTCTTGTCGGAAAAGCAAAGTTATATTTAGTGTTTGGAAAATATGAGGGTGTTCAAGGAGGAAGAGTAGCCAACATCGACACCTCTGTGTGTGTTTTTGTGCGCTGGTTTTGCCCGTGTACACACTCATATGTGTGCCAGGCATTTTCTCCTGAATCAGGAACAAGAATAGGTCCAATCCTAAGTTATCAAAACAAAGCTGTGGGCTGATCCACAGGAGCCAGACATAAAAGACAGTCAAAGAACGAGTTACATTTTTTAAAATACAGTAAATGCAAATATTGTTTTTCTTAGTCATCTCTCTCATCGTGCCTCCCCCCTCACCCTCCCTCCCCCATGCGTTTCCTCCTCATTTCCCTTTCTTTCACTTTTCCGCTAAACTGCTCCACATCCGGTTCACTCTCTGTGTTTCTCTTTCTGTTTGCAGGAGTAACAGGCACTCAGTGGGGGGGTCACAGAGTGGCTCACCAGGGTGCTCCAGAGGGGGCTCTCTGACCAACGGGGAGCTGACTGAGGAGCAGATCCACGGGCCGGGCTCGTCTGCTCGCCGTCGGTCCTCCAAGGGTCATGGAAGCCCAGGCAACAGCGCAGGTACATGAAACACCTTATTACACACAGACCTGGTTCAAACAGGATTTAGACTTTTATCTATGTAGACTATTTTGTACACCGCACTGTGTACATTAGTTGTGCCCAGAGGATTACTTCACAAAGAGCTGAAACCTTTCTTTATACTGTACACATTCAGACTTATGTAGAGTCAGAATCTTTCATGAGAATTTGATGTTTCCATAGACAGCTAACAACATATTAATCAGTTATGAATATTTCAATATGAATACTTTAGTATTGAATCTGATTAATTTCAGTTCCCTTACCAAATTGGTTTAGCTTTCAACATTTGCAAGTAACTTAAGTCATAAATACCTAAATATTTAATGGAACTTGTAGTTATAACCCTGAAATGAGATGAACAGTCATAGATAAGAAATGCTGATCAAATATGTGTCTGACACAGTGTCTAAGTTGATAAACATTAAATATTGATATGATGGAAATGATACCAGGAGATACCAACAACAGAAACAGATGAGAGAGAGACGTAGATGGTTTCACCAGAGAAGACAGTGTAAAAACACATAGACCACAGTTGATCGTTCTATTTTCTTAGTAAAAAAGTAGGAGGAGAGTAAAAAGGTTTGATGAAAGATTTGTTCATCTCCAAGAAACAGCAGATCTGTGTGTCTTTCTTAACAGGAAGCACATCTGAAACAGACTTGATATTAGAACACAATTATTACCCCTTACTATGAAACCTAAATTCATGCTGATATTCGGCAAATATCTGTTGAACAGTTCTTTAGCTCACCAAGCTGATGCTTCTGTAACAGTTTGTTAGTAGCCAGCTTAGATGTGCCAGATACCAGACCTTCTCAGTAGCACATGAATTTGTGGACTAGTTATGGTTTAAAAATGAAAATTGTGAAAAATATCCACATCAGCTGATCCTTAAATCCTGGTTTGTCACTTTTGAGCTAACAGTTTATCAATAAGTCACTCTTTCATCCGTCTCTTTTGTCCTTCTTCCACTCTGCATCTTCTCTCAGACAAAGTCGAGTTGACGTCAAATGGGCTGGAGAGCAGTCGCGGGGGCGTGGCCCGTCACACTCCTCCTCCATCCTCTCCATCGGGCCGATCCCCAGCCGCCAGCAGCAGCAGCGGTAGCCCCTCTCCGGGTCAGGAGGCCCTGGGTCCTGCCGCCCCAGCGGAACCCGGCCCCAACGCCACCTCCGGCACAGAGCAGGCCAGCAGCAGCACCACAGCAGAGGCCACCACAGACTCACTCCCGGCAGGGTGAGAATCAGTGCACGCACAGATAAAGTGCATCAGAACATCTCACATTCAGTCATTTATACCTTGTAAAAGTACAGTTGCTGGGAAATGGAAAAATAATCTGTCATCAGAATGTAAGCACATATAAACCACACTGAAAAAAATATTTGTTTTCAAAGCAGATCTTTAAACTTAAGCAACAGCAGCTCAGCACAGAGTTAAGAGGAAATTGGTTAAAAAAGGTGGAAAGCACCAAATAGTTGTAGGACCTCACCTTCTTTTCCTCAGAGCTTAATAAACCTAATATTGTATTTCTTGAAGATTTTAAAGCAGAAATCAGAAAAATACTTTCTTGTCCAACACAAGACATGGAAATTTGTCTTTGACATGGCTGACACAGTATACACAGTACATTTCTATTGATGTTAATGGAGATGCTCTTAATTTGAGGTGAGGGGCAAATAAAGTGGTATTAGGAGAGAGATGGAAACTGAGCAGCGACTGAAACAAAAGACAATATACCTTATATAACCTTATTTGCATTTCCACACTTAAAGACCAGTATCTCTTTAAAGATACAGACAGTACACACTGTTTAAGTTATTAAGAGTGACCATTTAAATATACTGTGCTTTGAAAGCTTGGAATTCAAGTCAAGTCTTTTCTCTCAGGTAACGTTACATGCAGCGTTATTGTCTCAAAACACCAGAGATCATCTCAGTTAATCGGTGGACGACTGCTTCAGTCCCATTCAAAGTGATGCACAGTAAATTACAGGAACTTGTTCATGATGGTAACGCTATAGCAGTGTGAACTGTTAAAGTAAACATTAAATAACAATCTGTTTTTGCTGTATATCCTGTGACTTTGGAAACCTGACAAACATGTAGGCACCAGTAGGTGCAAACGTTAATAAGATGCATAAGTAAATGTCTCATGTACGTGTTATTTTTATTGTGAGAAATATGAGAATCCACCCATACTAAAAAAATTTAATTTCCTTTGCATTCCTCATGACCACATACGGTAATAAAATGGGGTGTATTTGCTATATTACCTCTTACACCTAGAAATAATTTCCACTTTGGTAGTGCTTTCATTAGTGTCTTCTCTCTCTGTCTTTCTTTCTCTCAGTTCAATTCAGTTCAATTCAATTCAATTTTATTTATATAGCGCTGAATCACAACAGACATTATCTCAAGGCACTTTTCATATAGAGCAGGTCTAGACCGTACTCTTTAGATAATTATAATTACAGAGAGAGACCCAACAGTTCCCACCATGAGCAGCACTAGGTGACAGTGGCAAGGAAAAACTTCCTTTTAAGAGGCAGAAACCTCGAGCAGAACCAGACTCAGGGTGGGCGGCCATCTGCCTCGATCGGTCAGTTCAGGTCAAATGAGCTTTATTGACAGGAAGTACACCAGTATTCGTTGGCAAAGTAAAACACAAGAATACATAGCTGCAGAGATAAATGTGATATATTTGGTGAACAACTGCAAAGGTATTAATGGTGCAAAACAACTTAAGTTAGTGATTTCAGGAGACTAAGACATAAAAGTCTGGTGTTTCCTCTGGGTTCATGGAATCAATACTCTTCTCTGTCTTTGTTAGTGATATACTGAGCAGGTAGTATAGGACACTCTCTGTCTTCTCTAAATAAAAATCTCAGTTGTTTAATGGGGAGAAAGGTTAGTTTACTGTGATTACATTAATTATGAAATCTGAAAGGTCTTTCTAATATTTTTGTGATGTGAATTATAGAAGTTTTCTCTCTCTTTCTCCCTGTCTGTTTAGCTGGGAGCAGAGGGTGTTGCCTCATGGCAGGGTGTACTATGTTGACCACAACACCAAAACCACAACCTGGGAGAGACCACTGCCACCAGGGTAGGCCACTTAACATTTTTATGTGTTTTTGTGTTGATGTTGTGATTGTTTAACAGACATTAGGGTTAGACAAGGTAAGGCTGAGCGGTATGTTTGAAATGAAATGAAAGTTACTGCCTGACCAGTGAAACAGAAAACAAACTAATATTTTGTTTACCTGGTAAAATGGGATGAAAACCAGATCTATGCTCTTCATAAACTGGCTGCACGAGAAATGATTTTTATTTCAGCATAAGGCTGTGACATAACAAAATGTGGAAAAAGTGAAGGGGTCTCAATAGTTTCTGAATGTGCTGTATTTGATAAACATGCTTGCAGCAGTCAGTCACAATAACTCTCCATTTGTGAAGGAGGAAAGAAGTTCTCAATTGAATAATCTCACTCCGTTTATTGAAAAGACATATGTGTATGATTGTCTCATTACTGTCTGCAAACCATTTCTCTTTTGTGGGGTTAATACTCCAACAGAGGAAGTTAAATAAAAGTAGATGGTGCAAGAGAGCTAATAAGCTACAACAGTTTCTTCTCTCTGCTCCATCAAAGGTCCATGCTGTTAAGGCAGTTTGCTGTTAGTCAGCGATGCCAATTCACATGTCAAAGCTCATTAAAGTTGAGCTCAGTGCAAAAAAATCTGCATGGGTTTAACTTCGCCCCTGTCATCAGTTGAATTTGCCACAAGATTGTGCAATTTTGAATCGCTGTGTCTGGGTAGGTGTTCACATTACTGGACAGATAAAGTATAGAAATGTGTCCTGGAATGTTCATGTTCACTCTCAGTTTGTCAGCTGCCAAACCAAAGCTTCTCGTTTCTTGTTTGTTTTAAGAAAGTGTTTTATGTTCTAAGTTATAACAACATACATCGTAATTGGTCCCAAATCACCCAGTTTGATTGTAGTGTTTGTGTGCTAAGCCATCATAATAGGAACACAGTTTTCTCCCTCTCTTTGTGTACAGCATTACGAGAGCAGAGTAACTCCGCCAGAGTCCAGCCCTTTTATGACATTTTTACTTACACCAATTATTTATTGATTTTCACAGTGTGTGTGACTGGGTGACAGAGAGAAAGAGAGGCTGTTTTTAGGAAAAGGTCACCCCCACTTCTCCAACCTCCAACCCCCATCTCAGTTTTTCCATACAGGGAACGAGAGCGTGGGGGCCCTGAGAACAAAAGTCCTTTCTTAGTGCCACATGTACTTCCATCCACCACTATGTTGGCTGCTGGCCGGTGGCCCTTCAGAGGATCAATTAGCAGGCTAATGCCGGGCTAGCACTCCAGATGTACACACCAGGAACTGTTTAGAGGTTGGGGGGAGTTAAGCAATCTAGGTTTGGAAGCTGAAATAAAGACAGCCATCGTAAGCCAGACTGAAGGAGAGCCTCTGAGTCACACTGCTCTTTATCAAATATACTGTAGAGTTTGTAGCTAGTCAAGCATCACAAGCTCAGCCACTCTGGTTTTTAAGTTGCAGGGCGTCATAACACACTGTCTCTTAGTCTAACATTAAAAGGACCATTTTAATTCAAACTGATGCTGTGTTTGCATAAATCCTTACTTTTCAGCATCTCATGACATCTGTCAAAAATCCTGAAAAGAAATTGTAACATTGTGGTTGACAACCTTATTTAGACCAAAGTTAAACAACAGAAACTACTACGTAAAGCAGCATTATGTGTTTATATTCAGTGTTGCATTTCAAAACATGGCTCCATTTTGACTAAACTGTTCCTTTTGAAATGGTTAGATTTGGTGGAAAATCAAAAGAAAAGAGCTCTTGTTTATGTACGACTTAATCAAAGCTGTGATTAATACTTTGTCAGTCCTGACTGCTGTCTCTCCAATCCGGTCTGGCTGCTGGTGCTATTCTACATGGCAGTGTTTTTAAATGAGACTGTGGTTTGAGAGCAACAATCTTTGTGTGTGTGTGTTTAATACTGACGCCGAGATGCTTAACAAACCATAGTTTTGCTAATAAGGGCTATAATGTCTAGGGATGGGGATTGAGACCTGGTTCTGTTGGGACCCAGTTCCAGACCCAGTAAGTATCAGTATTTTAAGTATCGATAGAGACTCGAATCGTTGGGCAGTCTCAAAAATGGTATTCATATTAATAAAAAATTAATGATCCCCATCCCTAATAATGACCCAACCCAGGGTCACACCAACAGAGAATATCAAGCTATCCTCTGAAAGACTCCAGTTCAGTTCACCCTGTCCTGTACCAGAAAACCTCCTGAGAATATTCATTTTGTCTTGAAGCAGTTTTCAAGGACAAACCACAACATAGTATTTTTTTTTTATTTTTTTTTGCAGTTTCATCAGTAGAGTGAGAAATTCACAGAGCGAGCAGCTTAGAGAGTTTCCGACCACTGCTGTGAACATTTCCTTTAAAAAGAGAGTTTTAGTGAAAACACTGGGCGGTGTTTCTTTAGTACCAAACAGTCAGAATGAATAGTGAAACGTAGTGAAACCCCAAGTAAGAACAATTTCAGTGACTGTTAACATGAAATATCGGGTAACCTACTGTCAGAGCCACAAACTGGCAAAAGCCAAACTACCACAGAACACAAATGTTTCATAGTGGAAATTTGTGGATACACATTTGCTTCATAGTAACTCAGATATTTTCTGGTTTTTACAGAAAGAATAAACATAATTCAGTTATTATAAACACTGATACATGGTGCCACATGTACAATACTTTAAAAAAGATTGTATTATGATTACTGTCATCATGGAAAATATGTTTTTTATTGCTACAATTTCAGTCATCAGTGTGATCAGTGTTCTGCAGGTGTTATCGATAAGAAAGCTGTTAAACTGAACCACAGTTGAATCAAAATGATTCAATGCTCCTGTAGCTTTAATATTTAGGACTAACTTGGTCCAAGGTACAACTTGAAGCTGCAGAATATCTGTAGTAAACTCGAAAGGGATACAGACATGTGGGTCAAAGATAAAGCAGAGTCTTAAAGCAGATTGCTCAGTTTTATTCCTGCCAAACTGTATCCCAATAGAAGAGTGGGTAGAGACGAAAGCTTGTGGTGTTTACTGTCAGCCAACATGGTGATGAATTATGAGTGGACAGTCCAAAAGAAGAGCAAGGATGTAGTGTATAATTTGAATCTGGACACTTCATGGTGAGGAGACTGTACACTTGTAGTTCAAAGACATACATGGAGTAGATGGTTAATGACACGAGTGGTATGGAGAGTTAAAGTCAGATAGCAGAACTAAGTAGAGACTGTCAGACAGGCCTCTGTGGGCTCTGGGATTTTCCCTGGCTCCAGTAAATAACTAGCTAGTGCTAATATCAGAGAGCGAACACTGTTTTTCCTGCCTTTTAAAGGAAGCTCAGAGGCATAGTGGTCAGAGAGACTATCCCTCAACCAAATAACTCCCTGTGTTTGCAATCATCCACGCTACTGAAGTGTCTTTGAGCAAGATATTGAAACCTGCCAGCTCCAGGGGTGCTGTCACGTAGCTGAGCCTGTCTTCCGACCGCAAGAGAAAAGAAGTTTTCCCCTCAGAGGACAACAAAGTGTCATTATTACTCAAATCTGTACATCAGCTGTTCAAGTTAGTTGTGGTTTCTGAGTGGAACATCTTCAGGGTGATCATTTAGACCATGTGGGTTCAGCTTTCACTGGAAACACCGATGTTAAACATGTTAGCATTATGGTAAAAAGCCTTCACAAAGAGCCATGAGCTTTAGACCCTAGAAATTTCATTTACATACATACGTACATATATACTTGTACAGTTATCAGGAACATGACCATGTCTGTGGCTTATTAGAGAAAAAGTAATTTGGAACTATCTCCATTTATTTACACATTTGTCTTAAAATATGGTCAGATCTTAGTCAGAATTGTTGGAATTATAAACAAAAACAATCTGTTTTAACTAATAACACAGAAATCATTGTCTTGCTCTTGTCCATATTGAAAACATCATTCAAACATTCACGGTTGGAAAAAGAGTCCGCAAACCTGGAGTCCAGTCAATGAAGACTGGAGGTGTGGGTTAGAGCTTTGACTTGTAAAAGACAAACATTTTTAGTTTTCTGCTCATTAGAAGCATCTGCTGAGGTGAACCATGCATCACAAAGAGATCTCAGAAGACTTTGGATCAAGAACAGATGATTTGCATAAAGCTGGAAAGAGTTACAGAGTAATCTCAAGTAGTTTAGATATCCGATCAGTCCACAGTTCAACAAACGGAGATGGTTTAACTCTGTGGCTACTCTCCCTAGAAGTGAGCTTCTAGCTGAGACGACTCAAAAGAACAACAGAGAAGAGTCAGTGAGGTAAAGAAGAAGCTCAGGGTAAAAACATGTCAGGACACCACAGAGAAAGCTGTTTCTCTCCAAGAACAAACAAAAAAAGAAAGTTACTGTCATGTTACGTCTGCCAAAGAGCACCATGACACTCCATAACACTACAGAGAAAATATTTTGTGGACTGATGAAGCTAAGGTTTAATTGTTTGGGAAGAAGACGCAGCACAATGTATGGTGTAAAAGGGCTCTGCAAACTAACCCGGTAGAAATGCTGCGGAATGAGTTCAGAGAGCTGTTCACAGCAGCAGCAGCTCTGTAGGAGTAATGATCCAAAGTTCCACCTGAAAGTTGTGCAGATCTGATTAATACGATTAAAAACTCTGGGTGACATTCCCATAAATACACACACTATACTTTATCCTGACTTATTTCCACATACACCCTCCTGCTGCCATTAACAGTCACATCTGAAAACAGTCCCTAACAAATGCCCTGTTTCCTTCCTCCTTAAAGCAACATGTGCCAAAGCTACAGTGCCCAGCTGTTTTGTTAAGCATTTATGTGGTGTATCTTTTTATAGTGCAGCCAAAACAAAACTGTGGCTAAAGAAGATTCATTGCATCATATTGTTTTAAAAATAAAACAACACAGTCATACAGCTGGGATACTGATGCCACACTGCAGAAACAACAGGAGTGGTTCTCCACACAACGTTAGGACGCAGTAAAAGAAGCTATTTACCTTGATGATGTGCTGGATATTTTTTATAAGAACCTCCCATATCACCGCTCACTGTGGCTGTCACCTCTTCTTTAGCTGCTTCCTTAAAATATTTAAAACTCATCCACTGACTAAAAAGCAATGTACAGACTCATTTTTAATGTGTAATAGTGCTACAAACCTGGGTGTTTCCTGAGGCTGCCTCACAATAAAATTCACCCTGTCATTCACCAGTTGAACCCTTTTAATCTGGAGCAGCAGTAGGAAATGTTCAGTTTGCCTTAGCAAGGTATGGCTCAAGCAGTAACTGTAGAGTACTCACATGCATTATTTCACAATTTAAGTAATGCATGAGAAAGGTGGGCTCTGCTAGTATCAAACAAACTACTACTTCGAGCAGCAGTTGCAGGATGTGAATACGCTGAATTCCTGTTGCTGAAAATTAATGGCATCAGAAATGGGTTGGGGTGTGTAAATATATATTAGTATTCATCCAGAGAAAGCTTACTGAGCATGTCAGCTCCTATCTTCAAACCTTGCCACCTATACTGTAGTAAATCTTTCATGCAGCTCTCCTCCTGCACACAGTGAATGCACAGTCACTGTGTGTGTTTGTGAGTTTGAATTAATCGTTCAGTGCAACAAAAATGAGTCTATTTAGAGGACGGACCACTGGGAGGACCTAGCAAACTAGTCCTGTCCTCACAGTCATTTTAACTGTGTGTATAGCTGTGATTGTGTGTGTATGTGTGCAACTTTGTGTATTATTCCCACCAGTCATGGAAAGTCATGTTGTATATGTATCAGTATCAGTAAAGTCAGTGAATTTAGGCTTGAAGTGAAGTTTTTGACTGGTAAACGTTCACTGTATGGGAACAGAGCAGAATGTATTATACAGTTTGTCTCACACATTCATTTCAGTCACTGTTTTTCATCCTGACTGCAGTGGAAACCAGGCTGTTTGACCACTTTAGAAAAACACTGAACAAACCAGAGAGGAAGAAGGTTGTAGAGATACTCCAACTGGTTATGAAAGGTCAACAAAACATCATGGAGTTTTAACATCGGGGCTACAGTGGAAGAACTGTCATGGTCTACATGACTGTTTATTCCACTGTGTGTGAGTGCTTGTGTGTGTGTACCTCGCAAGCCTGTTGGTATCTGCACTGTGTTTTTTTTTTTTTTTTTGTTAGCATACGGAAGTCAGTGCTGTTTTCTCTTCCAAATTCTGTAGCGCTTAAGTCAGAGATATGAGAATAGCAGCAGAGCAGCAGTCATTCCTGCTGAGTGCAGGGAACTGTGTGGACCTGAGTTCATGTGTATTGTTGTAGGTGTGACCATGTGTATCCTGTGTGTGTGTGTGTGTTTTCCGTGGACCATCTGTATCTCAGTCCATGTCCAGACCCCCTGTCTCAGGGGAAGAACAGGATATATCCAGATGTCTGAGTAAAAGCAGTGGCAGGCAGCGACACACAAACACACACTGCAGAACATGGTTACTGCCACTCAGAAACCTGACACGCCCACTGTTCTCCCAACTCTCAGGGCTGGTACTGTCTTAAAGTGACTCCCAACTGATTGATGACATCTGAGGCTGGAGCCAAATCCGGTGATACCCTGCTCTCATCGGTAAGTGAAATATCAAATCAGCTTTACTCTGTGGCTGGGAGGCTCCTGTGGCTCACTGATCATTTACAACTTTAGGATTTTTTTACTTGTTTTAGTCTCAGGAAAGGATGAAAAAATCTAAAACTGATGTCTTAAATGTTTTGTGTTTGTGTAAATTGTGATTACTGAGGTGAGCAATAAAACAGAAGTCTGTTCAATCAGGAATAGTTTGTTTAACCATCTTAGCAGCTTAATCTCTCATTTCCTTCCCTCTCTCTCTTGTTTCTCTGTTTCTCCTCTCTCTCTCTCCAATGTCTTCACATCTCTGCTTTATCCTCTCCACCTCTCCTTCTTTCCTTTCTTCCCACTCTGCCCCCATCTGTTTTCTTTCTTCTTGCCTTTTGTTTCTTTCTCTCTATAAATCAGTGCTGCTAATATCCGTTCTGTCGCTTTTTTAATACAGCCACCCACTCCTCGATGTGCTTAATAAAGATGTTGTTGAGTTTGCTGAAGTTCATCTCACTGCCCCCTCTTCATCCCTCCATCCAGCTGGGAGAAGCTTTGAGGGACCAGCAGGGCAGATTTTACCACGTGACCCACAAACACCAGAAATCCACCACATGGCAGAGACCACAGCCGAGTCAGTGAGGACCAGCAGTGGCAGAGTTTAAAGCGAGCTAGCCAGAGAAATGCACTGTGTTCAGCCAGCGCCTCTACCAGGTACTCCACACCTCACTGGCCAGTTTATATGAGGCAGTACACATGTGATAATGAAATCTCATCTGACAAAGGTAACAGGAGTCAGAGTTTTCCTCTGATGTTTTATGATATGAAATTTATCAATCCTTGAAAATGACAAAACCATATTGGGGTTCACTGATCTTAATGTTATATTTCAGCAGAATGTGGTGAAGAGTGAGCATCACTGCTCACATCCTCTGGGACATTAGATTAGATTTGAAAGAAGATCACAAGTAAAGTTGCAGACCGCTGCACCATACTCTGAGTTTTGTTTTCATCACTATCTTACTGAATTTGTGTTTGGCAAAATTAAAGCCACATTATGAGAATTTTCATGTGGTTATAGCATCTTTCAAGCAGTTCTGGCTGGCTGCAGCATTTATAGATGCCACTAGTGCATTGCCACTGTGGCCCACAGCAAGAGTGGGTTCCGAGTTCGAACCCCAGCTGGCCCCTCCCCAGCCTGTGGGTTCTCTTCCAGGTTCTGATCTTCCTACGCTGTTGTTTGTTTCATATGTCAGTCAAATATTGTGACTTCTTCTTCAGATTTTTTTGGTAGTGTCTGACGGTACCACTTTGTCTGTTTAGCCACTTGCATATCACTTGTGCTAACTGCCCACTTCTTCTTACTGTTTATTCCAAACCATCCAGAGAAGTTAAAATAGATCCTCTTCGAGTATGTTGATAAATCACAGACCACGCCTCACATTTATAAATCTGACTGGTCTGAAATTAAAATGTTAAACACACTAAACATACGCTTTTGAGCTGTATTTCCTATTTTTCACTCTTCCTGGTTCTTCAATGTAAAACTCTGCAGTGTCACACATTACTGAGTTTCTTGTTTGCTCAAGAAGCGATTTAATTTGTTTAGATTTCTACGCTATCGCCTACAAATGCACCACACAGGGCTGGAAAACAATTCATACATGTTTTGGAGGAGCTCAAATGGTATACACCATAGAAACTAAGTTTACTCATTGTTAGAAGATGTCGTATTGAGTGGGGGAAGAAGTTAAAGATGTTATTTGAGACTTGTTTATAGTATTTTTCCAGCAGAGCTGGGGTCAGGCAAGGAGTCGTCTCCTGACAGTCGCGTACTGCCCCAGTGAAGTGTTAAGGTCAGACTGCATAGACAAAAGACTTAGGGACCTGAAACAACAGAGCTCTCAATGAACCACAGTAAAACCAGCATTAAACTCTCATGGTATTTCTAGCAAAACACCCAATTCTGCACCCTGTGTGGAACCAGTGTTTCAGTCTTCTTTATGCAGCTTATGTGTTTGTTCATCTCTTAGCATACACTTATGTTGCTCCGTTTCTGTCTGTATCTCTAACGTGGCCATATTTTGACATTGTTCATCATATTGCTGTGGCTATGTTAACGTACAGTGTTTATTATTCAGGTCAACCAGAACATTCAGCAAGCTTTTGTTCTCATTGTAGTGTAAGTGGAGAATAAAGAAGTGAACATCAACTTTCATCCAACATCTGGCCAGCTAAACACAGAGCAGCAGAGAACAGACCGCCTTTTAAAACATCAGAGCAAGGAATATAAAATGTTGTGTGTGTTTCACTGGCATTTACAGCTCTTTGTGCCACATTTTATCCCCTGTAACATTTATTTCTTTGTTACTTTTATTGATTGTATGATCAGCATTTTACTGGTAACTAAAGTGGCCTCTGTTAATGCTCCATTTAGTAGAAAGTACAGCACACATCCTCCACTGATACTCAGATTATATAGAATAGGAAGGTGTCAGCAGAGTACATCTCATTTACTCCCAGGGCTCAGTATCGTCCAGAAAATTTCAAAGGTGACATTAAATGCTTTGTTAGATTCTTTGATTGGATGTTTTTTTTTTTTAAATGTAAAATTAAATTAGTCTTTATATTCTCTATAAAAACATAGTTTAGTATCATTTATCCATTTTCCACAACAGGAACCGTAATTACGACATGTAGAAGTTTTTTCACCGTTGTCTGTCGCTAGCCCTTTTTTTCACCTCCATCAGTCTTCCTTTCCATTCCTTTACCTCCATATTTTCCTTTACCCTCCCAGCCCCCCATCCCCACACCGATCTGTCACCTCTCCAAAACCCTTCTTTTGTGCTAAAATGTCTTTGTTTTCATCTTGATAGCTGTCTGATAGCTTGTGGCTCTTTTTCTTTTTTCTGTTTTTACCACTCTTCATCCTCCACCCTCAAATCAGCCCCCTCCCCTTACCTTCCATCAGTCGCCTCCTCCCTCCCTCTCCCTCCCTCCCCTCTCCCACTCTGACTTTCTGTCCATTCTTGCTGGAACAAGGACCCTTAACAGCAGCACCTGAATCAGCCCTGTGTTTTATCACTTGCAGCCCTGAACAGAAAACTCACACAGCTGCACATCACGTTCACTCATGTTTACACACAACCCGTCACTGCTCATATTTCCATAAAGCACCCCTGTAAGTGGTTTGTTCATGAATGAACAATGAACTCAACATAACTTATATACACTGAACTGATGTGTTGTTAACATTATTTTCTGGGGTAAAGAAATAAAAAGTTCTTTAGTACGTTTAAAAGTTAGTTTTCGAGCTAGAACTGATTTATCTCCACAGTAAAATATATTATATTTATCTGAGCAGATTGTTTTCCTCTGCACATTACAATCTTACATTTGAAATATGTACAGCTGTTTTCACAAGTTGCATTCTGGCATTTTCCAAACGATGCCAATAGACCAATGAGAGATAATTTGTTTACTTGTTGCTGTTTCAGTCATTAAGGGACCAACACTTTGGGCCCCACCTCAGACAAAATTGAGACAACTGTGCCCTTTTTTTAGCCTGTGTGGTCACACTGAATATAAAAATATATGCATCATGTAGATGTGTCCAGATATAACTGAGTTCACAAATTATGGCAATCTGGAAGTAACGACTTGAAAGTGTCACATTCACTGCTGCTGCAACTGCTCAGCTGATTTCACATCACTGACATGAACCTGTCCCTGTCACCTCCTGCAGTAACTTTGCCTTATATCTGTCTCACCTTCAGCCATGATAGTTTGAAAACCTCTCATTTGTGGTGTAATGTGGACTTGTTTTGTAATTAACATGTTTGTATCACCTGGTGCTTTGTTTATAAGCAGTGGACAGATTTTCTCTAATATAAGATAGATGGTCATTTACAGAGAAATTCATAATATGAATAGAAGAGAATAGAATGTCTTTATTGTCATTGCATTGAAAACAATACAATAAAATGTAAAACATCTCTCCTAGAGATGCTTTCATCACTCACACACGCATCTCACACATAAACAGATAAAAGTTGATTTTAGTATTGGTAAAAAAAATAAAATAATTATATATATATATATATATATATTAGTCTGAAACACACATTTTCACTGTGTTTGAATGACTGATGAACTCACTGACCTCAAGTTTACTGGACTCCTGTTTTTCATTTTCTCTCCTGGTATTCACAGATTTACCTGTCTGCTCTCTGCAGTGGTGGCGAGTCGTCTTATCGACAGAAATTAATAGCTCATATTTAACTCATTTGTGTGAGTTGTGGGGCCACAGTGGCACTAAAAGCGTTGTAACATGTTAAAAGTCACCAGCTGAAATCGCCATTTTCACCTGTGGTGCCTGGCCTTGAAACAGGTCTTTATGGCATATTCCTTCCAGATCCATAACACCCAACCTTTATTTCACACGTTTCTGCCAACATGCTTCTTTTCCCTCTCTTCCTCTCCCTCCCTTGTTTTCTCAGTCTCTCTTTCTTTTCCTCCCTCCAGCCTCGCTCTGTCTGGAAGCTGCTGAGGAGCTGAATGGTCAGAGCCAGGATGAAGTCATCATGTCTTTATATCATTATATTCTCCTTTTACCTTTTTTAGTCACAGAAAACCCAAAAGGGTGGGGTGCAGGGGCATAGATTGGCTGTTGATGGGAGCGACACACACACACACACACACACACCCTTTAACCCTGTTTTGTGCCCGCTCTCACTCCTCCAGCAGACCCAGTCCTTTCCATCCCAACTCCCTCACAGTTTCCATGACAGAGCCACTTTATATGGGCACAGTCACATTTCTTTTTGGGAAATGCAGTGTAAAGTGACGTTGACATTCAGATAATACTCTGCTGCTTCTCAGGAAATAATCATCACTTTATTGGTGCAACAGTGAAAAAACCCTTTGAAGGTCCACCAGCGTTCGTTTGGAAAACAGTGGTTCTTTTCAGCTCGGTCTACTCGACAAATCTGAGCTGATTTTCTGAATGCATTATTTATTTTTTCATCCATTTTGCGATTTGTTTGGCATTTTACGGTTATCAAATATTGTGTGCACCTTTTTATTTACAGCACCACTACAACACTACCTGTAACCAGGGGAACATGTTGTCATCAGAGGTGCCAGTGCTGTGCATGGTGGTACAGTTAATAATGCTGAGGCTGTTTGCGACACACCTAAACCGGACTGTTGGATAAACATCTTTTAGCATGAAAAACCATCAGCAGCCACTAATTCCTAACAAGCGTCTTTTCAGCTACTTTTCCACTCAAGTTAATACATTCATGTGTGTTTGTGTGTGTGTATTCCAGCATAAGAACGTACACATTGACTGAGTATTTGCCACAGACAAACTTTCCACACCGTGGCACACACACACACACACACACATATGCTGTCTTTTTTTTTTCCCTCGGTGTGTGTGTGTGTGTATGAGTGCAGGCTAAGTAAACCCCACAGTGGTTTCCAGGCCCAGGGTGAATAAAGGTGCCTTTTGTCAGGCCTAGGGTGGGTTGGGGCGGCGGATGAGGAGGCGGGGTGGGTGGGGTGGAGGGGGGGGGGGGGGGGGGGGGGGGGGGGGGGGGGG